>JAQFYB010000953.1:0-39951 GCA_034694085.1 Pogonognathellus longicornis
TCCTCATTTGGATTATGCCAACTATATAGAATCGTGCTTTCAGTCAACCTCGTGAGGTCTTCGTAGCTTTGCTTGATGTAAGTTTTCTCAATACCAACTCTCGTCTTCTCACTCATAAATAATGATTCCGTTCACTTTCCTTCCTTATTTCGTTTTCCCGAAAATGAAAAGGCTACTTACCAGTATTACCAAATTGATACAACTCGGCTCTGTTCCAACTATTGTCTCCTGCTGCTTCAAACATTCACCTTCTCTACTAACCCGACCACAAAATCACATCCCACCACCTCTTATGAGCAACACATCTATTCTTTACCTACAGTCATAAATCTAACTCAAATACACACAGAAAAATACTTTTTACAGTGATATTCAACGATTTCATTAATATTCCATTTACCAGCTGCCAGCTAAGTACCACTAACTAAGTAGTACTACCCAAAGAAACAACGGTTGTCATTCTAACTTTATTATTACACATTACACCACTGAAAAGTGAAATCAATTCTTTATTATAATTGTCATACCCATAATTTCAGTAGGTTTAATTTCAAACATAGCATTGTTAAATTATTAAATATTGTAAGCTTTGCTGTTAGCGTGGTGCTTATTGTAAATTTTTCATAGTTCTGATATTGTATTGTATGTATGTATAAATTTAGCGAATACATCGTAGTACAATGAATAGAATCAGATGCAGCATTCTTACGTAAGAAATGAGTAGTTGTACACACAATGATTATATAGAAATGTGATCCATTTGGATGCATTTGTCACTAATTCCAGAAATAGTGCAGGCCTGTCCCGGATGGGCCCCTCATTGTTACTCATGAATATAAAATGTGTGTTTACACGATGACTCGTAGTTGTATATTATTATTAGTATAGGTTTTGAAGCCAGGACGTAATCAAATGTGCACAGTTAAGTTAGTTAACTGGTTATGTTACGTACACCGCTCTGGAATAGAAGGAACTGACTCCTACTGAGAATACTACAGTTTACAAGGTGTATAAAATATAGTAGACAAGGTACAGCAAAGACTACTGCCTCTATTTAAATGAGAGGCTGATTGATGGGTTCCGCTGTTGTATGTGACTATACATGGAACTAGATTCACACACATACATATCTATACATATGATTATTATGAATGTACATGGAGATGATGGAGAATTGAGAACGGGGAGAGATTACTATTCATCTCGCATATATATCAATTTTCGTTAATATTCTGCCGATGACGGTGATTATTTATTATTATTGGTTTAATCACAGTAGTGCTAGCTGTAGCTGTGTGAGTGAGTGAGAAAGAGAGCTTTCCTTTCCTCACTCATTGTCAACATATGGTTTTATATGGAAATCCATCACAAAGAAATATCCAAGAAACAGCCGTCCCACACAACAGTCCAGTCGTTAGTCCTCCTTCCTTTTCCACTGAACTTGAATATTATTTTCTAGGAGCTCTTGTAAAAAAGAAAGAATAGATGAGAAATGCATGAATAATAGCAGTGGTATATTAAATAGTTCGATCAGACAATGTGTGAGCTCAGCTCTTTCCTACAGTCCGTAGAAGCACACAATAAAATGTACGTGCAACTCAACTTGTGATCGACATATGTGCAAAGTGGATGCCGCTGCTCCTGCTACAACGACTAATATTTGTAGTAAACTGCCTGGCCTTCTTGTCTCGTCTGTTTATAGGACACAGCCAGGCAGGCAGGGTGCAAACTCTACAGAAGCACAAAACTCATCCTGTCTTTTTCATGTTTGTTAGGTGTTATCGTTATGTAACGAGAGTTTTTAATGCGTTGGGTTTTGAGCCTGTCTTTCGGTTCGTCCTCCATGCAGAGCATCGTCTTGTGGGCAATGTACAGAGGAAACATCATATTATGTCTAGCTATGTGATATTAAACATGAATGGGTGAAATGTGTATCACAATAGCACAGGAATTGTATAATGTGTAGTAATATGTGTGTGTGTGTGGACTGTACAACTACTAATCTGACTAAACGAGAATTTTCGGCGACCGGCTGTGTTACCACCACCAGCATCACTATAGAAGACATAATTGCTTCTTAGAGCAGGCTATCAAGAATTATTTCTTTATTAACGTTACCATTAGCATTCCAATACCAACAACATGCCAGCCTTTTGCTTATGAATGATGATTGAAAAGCTTGTTTGCTTTGTATTCGAACCAGTTACTGTCTATAAGATGTTAGTTACACAGATAGTGTTATTTATTGGCTAATTTAGTTATATATACATTTATACATTCTGCATAATTCACTTCAAACCGAAAAAAATCATAGAAAATCTGATATTGATAATTTAAATGTATTTATTTTTGCAGAAATTACGTTGCAGTGCGTCCGGTTGTGACTGTACAAACTTTTCCGCCGCAGCATCCAAAGAATCTCTTCGAATTTGTGACTCATGCAGCCATTCCTGGATTACACATTGTAAGTTATAAATATTTACTTTTTTATTCGCCATATTAATATTATTACGTAGGTAAGTCTACTCGTTCTTGGCATAATGTTACAATATCACCTATATGGATGGTCGTATCAATTTGGTTGAGTAAATGAAAAATTCTTAGGATAATTTTTATCTTTATATGGTTATAGGAGGAGTAGTATACATGATATGTGTCTATACGACTGATGGATAGTCGAGTCATTATGACAATGAATTTTAAGGACAGAGTCAAATTCAACAATTTAAGACTTGGAGTACATGAAGCCGAAAATAATTGGAATTTGGGAGGATTGTAGATTGCAATCAGTAAAGTATTAGTTGCGCAAATAATAACAAATGAAATTGTATAGAAATGTCAATACATAAAGCATAATGTAAGATAACATGATCCTTTATGACAAAGTTATGACGCTCTATTGCATATAAGACATATTTAAGAAAGTATAGCGTTTATTTAGGTATGTGCATGTGTGTACTCGTGAAAAATAAAGTATTTTGTATTCACCTTGAGGAAAAATCAATTTGTGATACGATTCGAATCTATTGTGTTATTATTACTGAGCTATAGAACAGGTAAATAGTTGTGGTTTTTTGTCGTGACAAGATTCGAGCAGTGGAGGTAGTAAGTATCGTCGAAACAGATGCGAAAGGAAAAAAGGTGACGTGTCTTGTCTCGAAGTCTTGACTTGCTGTTGTTAAGCACAGCATAGAGTTTTGAGCGTGCATTTGTATGATGTGTGTGTGTGTGCAAATAATATGTCGAACATGACCCTCAAATCCAGTTTGAGAATTTTTATTAGCAGCTTATTATCGGAAGGTAATGGTGTGGGTTGGACAAGTGACAATTATTTTGCAGGGCTGAGGGCTAACAGTGAGAGTTGTGATTAGCAGCGTACAAATATGTGAAGCACACAGCTGCCATTAGCTAAACACAATGTCCATGTCCACTACGCTTTTATTTATGGTCATTTGTCGAGATAACGAAGCAACAAGCGTATTCGCATACATAGACTAATTCCATACCAGCACAACAACTGCTCAATACCACTCCAGTCAACGCATGCAACTGCTACACTCGAATCACATGTTTTTTCTACAGTTCCTATAAAACAAACTTCTATTAGTACTCTGCAACATGTCTGTACAAATCATTTTTGTTTCTTCGTGCAATAAACTTATATTGTGTGTGTATCAGGTACATACGTACATAGTGATACACAGTGATGTGATACTGTGTAATATAAGTACTATTTGCATTGTGCCGACAGTCTTCCAATGCTCTACCTTTTAGTATAGAGATACAGGGAATTTCAGTTTAATAGTAAAAGTATTTTATATGCCTTGAATGATGGGAGTGTGAAAAAATTATGATCTATTCTCCTATTGTTAGTGTACGTACTTATACTACTGTCATAACTTTGAAATTACAATTCCATTACACTCATATCAGCCTTTCAGGCTATCATTTACTATTGTGTAATGTATCTATACGAGTGTAATAACAAATTAATGCATTCATTTCATTTTGCTTTTGCCACTATGTAATACAGTACCAGTCTCTGCACCCTTTCAGAATTTCATATAGCTGTGTATGCTCTACTACAGGTGCAAGTGCAAACTCTGTCAAAGTTACGACCACTAAACATGTCACAAGTCAAAATTTGACATGATAAAATTATTAATAATTGACAAATGAAAATATAACGGTACTTCTGTATTAGACTACACGAAATGAATTAAATTAACTTCGTTTAAAATCTAATTATTTGTAATAATATTTTACTTATCATCATAACACGTACAGATAGAACAAAGCCGTTGCGTTGTAAGCAAAAAATATAATCAGTATGCTGTAATTTGTAAACTTACTAAAAACGTTTTGAATAAAATGCTTTATACTTTACCCTATGAAGCCTTAACTTAGGTATTTAGCTTACTGGACTAACTGGACACTATGGCCATGGGATTGCTAGGATGTTCGAAGTTGATATAGTACAGCATACCTAATTTTTCATACCATATGTCATGTGTATAGGTTAGATGGAACTCATGTATATGATTTTATGATCTTTGGAAAAGTAGTATTAAAGTGAAGGGATGAGTTGAACTTGTTTGACATTTTGGGATAAAGTTTGGTGACCTTTTACAAGACACGAGGAAAGAAATGTCCTGCGAACTATAAAGTTCACAAAGGCAATTTTGGGTCTAACAAGCCATTAGAGCGTAGGTATATAGAAAAAGAAATGTGTTATAGACGGAGATATCGAGGCAATAGCGGGGATAGAGCAGATGTACGAAGTACTACTACTAGGATTGCATTAAAACAGTTCTAGTGGTTGTGGCTTTGCCCTGCCCTGCAAAAAGTCTGACAATGGGCGAATGTCCAAAAGTCGTCACCGTCAGTGAGTGAAGAGAGCACACAATGGAAGTCTGATTCTGATTTGAGGTGGACATTGATTTTGAGAAAAGGCGAGTGTTTGTTAAAATACATTGAGTGAGACTGAGTGTATTACGTGGATGATGTATGCATATATGCATAATGTATGTTCAGATAAGTATGTCTTGTTAGTTCTCGTTCTCTATGTGCGGTGGTTTGATATTGATAGTGGAGCAGACGAGGTGTTCATGATTAGTGGTGGTAATAGGCGAGTAAAAAATGTAAATGAGTCAAGCCTGGAGGGAAACAGTTGGTTAGGAATACAACGTGAGAGACGCTCACTGCCTTGCGATGCATGGGATGTGATGTGATGGCTCTGCATGTCTTTTCATTTTGACTTGTTCTGGATTAGTAGCAGCAGCAGTAGCCAAACTACATGCTTTTTCTTCAGACTCACAATCAGTCTTTCTTGTGTGAGTTCCAGTTCTGTGTAGTGCTAGCTTGCGCTTGACTTTACTTTTGTGTCTGTGTAGTACACTGTCATGTAATGGAATTGAGAATTGTGTATTGCGGTAGTAATAGTAATAAGTATATGACTTTAGCGCATATCTCAACTATAGGAAGAGATGAAAGACGGCTTAAGTCATTTCTCACTCTATCGTTGTATGTAGTAGGGTAAAGATATTTCAGATTTTACAAGGGATATAATACATAGAGAGTTAAATGGGATGTGTGTATGGAGATATAGATGTTTTAGTAATGGGTATATGTGATGGAGTGAATTGGGCAGACTTGACTTGACAGAGTGGAGATAGCATCACGTAACATAACGTAATGTAGGAGAAGAGAAGCGACCGTAACGTATCGTAACAATAAAAGGCTACTAGTGGAATAGGAGCATTAAAGTCCAATTTCCCTCAATGACATTCACTTGGAAGCAATTCAATCTCATAGAAAATTCGCCGGCTTGACATGACTCTCCATCACATTACTTGAGAAATCGCGTAAAAAAGGGAGAGCATTTCCCCGGTGACTTGCCATAATGGAATATTCGCCAAATCCCATTCATCTGCTATCGGCTACAAAGAGATGCTCTGTGTGGGTTGCCCATGTCTTGTGTGATGTGAGAAAAGGACACGACACTCGCACAGCAAATCATTTTTGTGGGACTTGTGACTGTTTGTCTGCTCTTTGCTCCTCTGGAATGAAATTCCACATAATATCCAATATCTATAAACTCACAGCCATGGCATAACATACCTACACTCCGTGTACTGCACACAGACACACGAACTATGAACCATCATGCGGTTTCTATCACTCAAGGATGAAAGTGGGCAGACAATGAGCCAGAAAAGTCCAAGTCGACAGACAATTCATATGCCATATCAGTTGACAGGAGACAAGATTGTTCGACCCTAAAAGCAATGACCAACCTACAGCCTACAACGAACATCTCTCACTCACGCTCCACAAATGTTTTATAACTCAAACCTCATGTTCATTTCGCTCTCCACTCCACCACAGCCATTCACACATAAAATGAACACACCACACTTGTACATAGAGCGTGTACACACTGCATCACACAAATAGTCTGTATACGTTATATATAGTAAAATATCATTCTGAACTAAACTGCTTATCCGTTTTCCTAAATATCACATAATATATGCAATGTAGTGCACTTGTACATGAATATGACCGCACATACACACATTTACCATATGTTCTTGGGCAACTTTAATTTTTTATCCTCCGATTCCTTTATAACGAACAATTCCCTTTGAGAAAAGTTGTAAAACTGATTTTGGGGCTAAATTATCTACAGATCACGTTGCCTCTGTTTTGTTCTGTGCAATTGCAGCAATCACACAACAGAATGGCCGATACAATCAAGGAAGGTCACTGCCAGGCAGTTGTGTTCAACTCACTATATGAGCAATATGTAAGTATAGGTGTATATTGTATTGCTACTCGGTACCTACACTACCTATGAATAATATTATATTTTTATATGGGCTTAATACCTACTTGGTAAACAAATCACATACACTTCATATACTAGTGCATAATTTTATACATGCGTTCTTCTATGACTGTACAAGTCCATTTTATTTCGAGTTAAAGCTTATGGTTAATAACGAAGCTAAGAAGCATGGAGAGGATTAAGATTGGAATGAATTGTTGTTTGCCACAAATTAAGACGAATGTCTCATAAAGCCAAATGTGGAGTGAAATGAAGAGTCGTCGAGGAAGAGAAATGCCTTTAGGAGAGGCACACACAACAAACAAACATGATTTGATAACTAACAATCAGAATAGCATTGTGTGTTTGAAATACCTTGCTATGTGGCATTAATTATTATTAGACAGGAAAGTGTGTACAAGTCCGTGGATTTTTACAGCCTCGGCATTTCAAGTCAAGACAAGTTTTCTTTCAGTACTTTTGTTTCATTTTTGCATCCACCCCCTTTGCTCAAAAGTTAAAAAGCTCACATACTAATAAGTACCACACTCATCGTGAAGAAGAGGAGCAGACACAATTAGAACACAGTATCTAAGTAGTAATGTCCGAACATAAAACGCGAAATGATACCAATAATTTCGTGAAAGATGATATGCAAGTGTATTGTGTATAGATAGGCATTCTCTGTAGTATCAGCACTAAAAGTCAGATTCCTCTATATAAGGCAGTTTGAGGCTGAAGCGACCCTTGACGAATTTTGACCTGCAAACGAGTCTCATTTTACTTAAGTCGACTTGAGGCTACAAAAGCTATTATATGTGTACACAGGTAAAAAGATCACACTATTATTACCACAAAGCCGTCTGCACTACAGCTCCACATCAAAATCAATGTACAGAAATGATTAGTGTTACAATTCAACACAGACAGGTCTACTTCTCCATCTCACAAGGAAAGATGCAAGAAATTATTTTGTTTGCATGTAAAGATACAATATAATAAGATATACACACTACATATGCATTGCTGCAGTGTGGTAGCTTGTATTGTAGCAACAAATAAGCTGTGCACATGCTACGTGTATCATTATCAGTATCTTACTGTACACTCATAATTACAATTCTGGTGAAGTTGACTTGAGTCAAGTTGTTAATTGGAGGAGGGTTGTGTTGTGTTCTGTGTGATGTGATATGTTGTGATGTGCGTCGTTGCATAAGTCAGAATTCAAAGCACACAACAAGAATATTATTATTACTATACAACACAGCCACTCAGAGATAGAAGAACACACTGAAATGCATTTAGATCTGTTGGACATGCATTGCTCAGGATTTGTGTACAGTATAATAATATATCTTACATTATGAGTAGCGCAAGCAGGCACATTCTCATATAAATACTAACAGAGAGTGTTTGTATATGGACATAGGGATACTGATAGGAATTCATAATGGGCAACAGAGCATCAGATCAATATTATGAAGTACAGCAACAGAAAAGCACACTTTTCACCTGTGTAGCCAACAAAGAGTACTTTACTGTCTGAAACTTTCTGTTCTTTTAAAATTTGTTTTGTTTTGTGCAGAAATGTACAAGTTGAGTTGAGTAGCCGTGTCAAAGAGAACGTGCAGAGTAACAATAATGTAATAATAATAGTAAAGGATAAAGTTAGATTGAGAACCGGTCTTGTGACGGTCCTTGGCCATTTGATTTGCTCGTTGACTCTTGTTCTGTTTTATATTTCCAAAGATGTTCACAATACAGCCCCACACTCATAATATTCATATCATACACACACTCCACATCAATCTCTCACTACATATGCTGTGTACAACCAACTTTTGCTCTTTACTGCCTTCTCACACTCAGGTGACTCGAAAGACCCAAGAAATCTCATTATTATTATTGTCAGTCTGTTGTTACTTAGAATTTCAAGTTAGTTGTGAGTGTTTGTGTGTATTACAGTGTGCACACGGAATACACACTATCTATGTACACAAGAACAGATAATATTTGTGCCTTGCAAGGATAGAGTCGCACTTGAAGTGCAAAATGGAAATAACTCGAGCACGAGTTTCGCCGGTAGAGTGGGAAGATTATAATGATTTGCCTTGGATGTATGTATATATGTGTGTGCATGTATATATTTGTATGTAGGGATGTGCCACGTTAGTTTGCATTTGATGGCACATAATTAGCACGATAATTAATTCATCCAGCCAAACCAAAGCAAACCAGACTACAGAGTCTTGGATAATGGACACAGTTGGAATTACAGGGACGGAGAGGAAAGAGTCGTTTTCGTTTCGCCTCTTGCCTTCACAGTTTGCTTTGCCACGTACCTTATGTTTTAATGCAAGTCAAGTCATTTGCTTTTGTATAACCGTGTGTCTTACGCTTGAGACGATGTTTATCTTGTATGTAGTTTAGTTGTATAATTATCAAGAGTGCAACTGCACAGTCTCCTCTCTCGTCGTCTTCGTCGTTGTCGTCATTAGCAGCAATCGCTCACTCGTTCTCCTATACTAGCAGCAGCAGCCGTAATAACATCACACTTGAGATGTAATAATATGTGTGTGTTTATAAAGCGTATTACTGCCTACTGAAGTACAAGTGTAATAAATACCTCCTCTCAACTCAAATCATCATATAGAATGAAAAATAATAATAAGGCTGCTTTATAACCACCACAGGTAGTATTTATAATACACCTCGCTCCTTCTCCAATCTACACTAACGTTTCCACCCAAAACCTGCAAAGCAAATTGCAAATCTGTTCATAGTGCTATCTTATACTTATGTACTTATATAGCATTTTATAAGTAGCATACCTACAAGCACAAGACAAGTCGAGTGTGTATGAAGAAAGAAAGAAGGAGACGATTTGACTCAAGTCAAGCTGGAGATGACAGTGACTAGAAAATATTTATGATCGCTCGTAGCTCATCTTCTGTGCACATTATCGTAGAACGTACGTAGGTTGTTTAAAAAGTATTCTGTATGAAATGTTCTGATGTAATGGATTTTACGAAGCGTGAATTATTTGATCACAGGTGAGATGCTCACGTCCTCAACCTGTGTTGCGCACATCACACGTACAAATAGTGGCATAGCACACTTCTTGGCAAATCTGTGAAAAATCTCTAAAGAAATCTCAATATCATTCTCATTCCTCTCGTCGCATTAAATTAAATAATAATAGCAAGGTGCATTTTGTATTGCACACGTATAGAAAAATGTAGTAGTACTATAAAATAATGCACCGTAGCAGTAGCAGCATTACACTGTCATGCACGGGACTGTGACTGGGTTTAGTATTTTATGACATGTAGTGTATAATGTAAATTGTATTATCTATTTAACAACGTAGCAAATGTTTTGAACTTGCTGTGCTGTAAGCTTATCCTAAAAAATACTGTATAGCACTTGTTTCTATTACTGTCATGACTTAGACTGGTCGTAAACTGCATACAGGATTTTTAACGCTAGCACAGCTCAAAGTTAGTTAAAAATTATTGATTTTATTAGTGGGGGAAGATGATTTGTTAGGTGAGATGTACATACGGCTTGGTGTTGACTCTTATTGCTCACACTCCACTGCTACTAAGTTTCAAGTCAGTAGTGATAGGACTACCACTACTTAAACTTTAACAGTTACAGGTTGGACGGCTTATTCAGAAGACACACCTGTACAGATAAGGCAATGAATGGCACACACAACACACACATACAATGTACATGGAATTGTACTCTCAAACTCATCATCATCATCACCACCATATACATAGCCCTATGACTGTTTTACATTATAACATAACCAGAGAGACAACAGAGCGGAATCACATTGTCTACCACACTCTCCATTATGCTTGTGCTATTGTACAGACACAAGGAGCAAAACTCGAGTCGTTCGTTCGTGGGTCGTCGTCGTTGGTTTTGAGCATAGTCTTATTTTGTAATCGCCTACCTAATGTTCTATACACACATGACTGTGTCCAACTGGTTTCTACCTCTGATATCACTCCGACTGCGAATAGCTAATTATTTATTAGTACCTACTTTCTTCTGCCTCATCGTTGCTCGTCGTTGTTGGGGAAATGTGGAAGCTGATTGGAGAGAGTCGTCGGCGGAATTAACTGGTCAACTACAACAACTACTGTGGGCACACATTATACATGAGACAAGTATGGTGTGCATTAGTAGTCCTAGTAGAATGACGACTTCTTCTTAATGTTAAATAGTTAGTTAGGTCTTCTTTCTGCTAGACTGTCTACTCTTATTTGTGTAACGCATTTCTTTTCTTAAATGTATGTATGTTGATTCTTTATAGTGTAGGCAAGAGTTACATTATAAAATGCATGCAATTGTGTGTGTAATAGAGCCAGTGCACAGTAGTATAGTACTTGTGTAGTGGTTGTAGTTGAATTAAAGGCGAAACGAGTAGACAGATGGATGGGAATACTATGCACAACAATGAAAATAGCAGGACAAGTTTTTACTAATGGGAAGTATTAGTAAAAAGTGAGGAGTATGTAGTGGCATTGAGAATGGAACGTAGCTCGGAGCGGAGCGACAAATAATGTACCTGGAAATGTCATTCAAAATTCTAGGAGCAGGAGAGGTATGTGTTTTAGCCCTTACCTAACTTCTGCCATGTCGGTAGTTTGGTTTTACCTGACCTTATCGAAATGGTGCATCAGATAATAATCGACAGCACAACTTACATCTGAGTTAAAAGTTATAGCGTCATTGTTGTTGCTGAGCTGCTGTGAATAAAACACGCTCGTATGTTAAATGCTTGTTCTAAAGTGGCGAGGTGAGACATACACGTTGATTTTTTGTTTCTTTTTGTATTAATATTGTGTCTGTGTGTTGGATTTTTAATGCTTTCTACGTGAATCGAATTCTAAGGGTTAGGGACAATGAGGTCTATAATTATAGCAGGAATTCATTGTTATTAACTAAAATTATATGCAAAGCTAATGAATTAATGAATACTAATAGGGCGGGTATGTGTGTTGCTGTGTGTGCTATTTAATGAAGTGTAGCAGTAGAGGAATCTGAGAAATGGCAGTTTGTGAACGACAGCTTATTATAACTACCTACTTTTATTTAGCGGCTAGAATTTTTCTTTTATTCTGAGGACACATACGAGGACACGGGCCATTATTATTATTATTACAACTACTACTTGTACTACTATTGACTATTAAACACAGTGGATATATTTACATTGGGAGGAGAGTTAAATGCTAGCATCGAGTTGAGGATTTTCTTTGAACTGTGTCGAAAGTAACGATTTGTTTAGGCATCGCAGACATGAAAGGCTGAGTTAAGTATTGGCGAGTGTAGTGTGAGTCTTGGCTTGTGTGTAGGTAGATGAGCTATGCAGATGCGCAAATACAAAAGTTAAGTATACAATTAAAAGGACGTCGGCACGAGTTCAGTTAGACAAATACAAATACTACTACTTCTACTCCAACAAGAAGAGAGAACAGGCAAAGTTGGGCCAAGTCAGGAATAGCAAAACAACTGCTAACCGTCGTTGTCGGCACAATGCCTCTCGCTCCGCTCTCTCAAAGGAAAAGAATTCGTAGAGCCAAAGTCTCTGACTGTGCACCCAATTCCAAATACATGTTACACAGAAAAGATGAGAAAAAGAACCAAACCTCCACAGATTTCACTATACATATTTATTTATGTCTATATAGAACACAAAGAGCTTTAAATATAATATTGTTACTTCACTTATACACATAGTACATAGGTGTACAGTGTACAGTACGAATACTGCGTATCTCAGATAAAGCTTATTATATAATGAGCACCTTTACACATGAAACTATACAAGGATATAATTTTATGTGTCTAAGTGAGTGTGTTACAGTACAGTACGCTATCTGTATATACACGCACTCCCATCCAATAAAATGCCACTACAGTAAAGCTAAAGAAAAGTCAAGCCTCGAAATGAATAGAAAAGAACTGAAAACATTTTAGCATAAAAGATAGGCGAGAGAGAGAGAAACGAAGAAGCTTTGAGTTGGCAGAAGAAAACAAGTGATTGTATAAAATTCAAGAAGCTTTTTGGCTCACGACATTCTATTTAGCCCCCACGGCTCAGCAACAATAGTCATCGGTTCAGAGTATAATCTGAATACTCGCAAAAACATAGCAACTCTATATGCCAGATAGGAGAACAGTTGTCAGTTTACATTTGTTCTTCTCTCAGTTTCGTATAAACTAAAGGAGTGGAGCACTGATGTGTTGATGACTTGGACTCTCACTCTTTCTCTAACACTATACATTTCTCACAAGCATCATCCAGTCACTTTAACAACATATAAAATGCACAAAAATGCAAAGTAATATTGAACGAGTTTACTGACGAAAATATTTAGGATTAAATAATGTTACAAAATGCATTAATTGATATCACATAGGTTACTTCACAATTTAAATTTATATATTTTATTCCCATTTTTAAATATTAAACTAATAGTAGTCTCATTGTTTTGTAATCTGATTTTTGAGGTTGATATAAATCCTATTCCTCTGATTATAGTACCTGAGTTTCACTAACATTGATAGTTGTTTTAAACTATGAAGAATCACATTACGATTTATACTAAAGCATTTAAATGGTGCACGCAAACGTTAAGAAATGAATCAGTCTAGTCATCATGATGTCATCATAAAGTTTTAAAGAATTTGCGTCTTTTTCTTTAACTACTCGGTATTGTGCGTAGGGGTTCTTTTTGTGTAATCTAGTACAGATACGAAATCTTTTCATTTGATTGAAAATAAAATGTCTTGTTGCTCTTCTGTACTGTTCCTTCAGTCACACAACCACATAATATCATTTATAATTTAAATAGTCTTCAAAAACATCTACTTATAATGTATAGAGTCGATTTGTTTATTTACGGTGACAAATAATGAGCAGAACTTCATTTTATCGATTTTGTTACAAATTATTGGATGTTTGTCATTTGGTTGATAGAGAAAAGTAGTGGCTGTTTAGGAGACTGGTTGTGAGTGAGAGATAATTTATGAGTGTGGGTACAGAGACGTAATGCACAAAAAATGGATGTAAAGTGTGTGTTGTAAGTGAATTAGAAACTTGAGTGACATTGTCTGGATATTGTTGTGCGGAGAGAGGTTTGTAGAGATAACGTCAAGAGAAATGGTGTCTTGTGCGACTACTTGGTTTACATTGGAAGTAAATACATCTAATGTACTTGTCATAAAGATAAAAACTGAAACTGTGTATGTTGTTGGACGAGAGAGGAGGCGAGCTTTTTCTCACTCATCAAAGGCAAAGCGACGCAAGTTAAGTTCAGTTTAGGTATACACAAAGTACACGACATGTCTTAGTCTTGTATGATGTGCTAGTCAACTTCTTTTGTGTTCTCGGCTCCAAAGTCAAGTCAAGTCAACTCAAGAGAGTTTGTCTTTTTGTGCATTGAACCCAGCTCAACTTTTAGTTAGTGTAATATGCAATGCAATAATAATGTAGTATAGGGCTACAACATACAAGTAGAAGTACGAGTGGAAGTAAGTCGTCGTAAGTGAATAGTTGAAAGGAATCATTGATTTTGTCACTGATTGTATTATGACAGAAAGTGGCTTCCTTTTCAAGCGTTGACTGTCTGTTCGTTTCATTCCTGCCTGTTTTATTCATTTCTCTCAGCTACTGTACTACTTCCACACACATTCATCCCAACCCAAAAACTACGCATAATAATATCAACTTAGTAAACACTCTCTATCTCTTCATTTGGTTGTTCGGTGCCCTTTTAGTCGTAGTCGTCGTTTCACTCGATGCTGTTCTTATATTATACTCCTGCCTGTTTGCGGTTTGACTTTTGGTTTTATCTCTCTCCACATTGTAAAACGTCTCTCTGTCTCTTTCTTGCATTTAGTGATGCAACGCAGTTTGTGTGTTCGTCAGAGAGAAGTAAAGACATGACTGCTCCGTCGTATAATGTGTAAGAGAGAAAAACTAATTGACACGTAAAAAACACGAGAAAAGAAAGCAAAAACGGAACTGCCATAAAAGTAGAGGCGAAAGGAGGGGAGGAGGCATCTCCTTCTGTATATACTCTCACTACTCAAACATCTTCATACCAGCATAGCATCAAATAGTCAGATTCACTTAAGCCTTAATCTATACATGAACATCTTAATAACATATAACATGTGTTGTGTAGCAGCCTATATCATAGTGTTGTATATTCGATTGCATAACTACAATATTTGTACACTTGCCTGTAATTTAACTTTCCATCCATATAAGTTCAACTGCTATCTGACGTCTGGTAGAGTTAGATAGAAGGGAAAATATACGAAGAACTTTATCCAAGCGGTGGTGGTGGTGATATGATGGTGTAAGGATGCATGGAAGTAATAATTCCACCTTGGTAGTTGTAACTGACATTATTAAGCACGCAAAGTGAAGTTACAATTGTGGCTGCAGTGTCAAATGCTAAGAGTGGAAAGTACAATTAAAGTCGGGATACTTGAGAAGTGACAGAGAGATGGAGATTGAACTTGAATACAAAAGAATTCTTTTTTTGGTCCAAAGAAAATATTATTACGTTGTTACGACTTTTGCTATACGTATAAAAGTGCATGTATTGTTGTAAATAAGGGTTAACTGCTCAGAGTCTAATAATTATGTACAGGTACTTTAGATAGGTATATCCTTTCTTGTGAAGAGCCTAAAAGTCAAAGGAAGGTGCTTGCAGAGCAAGTTTCCTGCACACATACACACACCTTTATTTTATAGTAAATCTTTATCTGTGTGTGTATTTGTAATATCTATGTTTATATCTAAGGTGTATTGCTTATGGATTGCATGTCTATTATGGATGAGTGTTCATGTGCTCTATGGCTGTAGCTGTATTGATATTGTTTATTAGTTTTTTGGTGGAGAGATGCAAATGAAAGCTTTCTGGTTTTGTCCGAATGAAAGGAAAATGGAAATAGGATGTTAGTGGATTGTGTTGGTGAGGGAGAGTCATCTTTGATGGTGAGGATGGTGTGTGTAGAGGAGGAATGGTGGGTTTATAATAGGACGAGAGCCGAAGGAAAGCTCTTCTCCACAATTCACACTTAGGTGACAACAGAGTGTCTCTCAGAGACTATTTTTATGACTTGTCGGTGACTTTGGTGAGGAGCTGTTGCGTGCATTAGTCCTTCTAGCTCACCCGATCACCACTAAATGTTTATCCTTGTATTTAGCACCAGCTTCTTCTTTATTTCCATCTTCTTCTTCTTCTCCTCCTCCTCCCAGTTCAAGTCCAGGGTGGACTTTTTCTCAGAGACACAGAGACAGACAAACAGACAAAGTCTCTCACATTCACAGTCATCACATTCATTTTTATACAAGTAGCAACTCGCAATTACACACCACCACTATTTAACTAGCATTCTTTCTTGGGCTTCTTCTCATTCTCCGTAGGTTTGGTTTAGTCGACAAGTCCCAGTTTTTTTTTCTATTAGCATGAAATGGAATCCAAAGGTTGTAATATTATATTTATCTGTATAGGCATAGGTATGATATAAGGGAATGTATGTTAGTACCTGTATTACTATGGAGGTGTGGATTGGTGCAAGAATAAGAGGAAAGAATTCATTTAGACTGAGGAATGGATTGGAAGTAGTAGAAGGGGTGATGGAGGAATAAGTAGCTTGGCAGGTATTTGTATTTGCTATGTGAACTGAATGACTGACTGAGTTGAGGTGAGTATGTAATTAGACCGACATTGACCACCTGTATGAGAGTTGTCATTAAATTCCTGTTGTTTGACTATTGACTAACTTTGCTGTAGTCTTTGCCTTGACTTTGATAACATTACAAATACAGTGGTTTGTATAGAAAAGAGTACGTGCAAAGTCCTTATACAGGGTGCCAGTATTATGCTCATATAGTGATATTTTGTAAGTTGGGTGCTAAGGTGCTATAGAGATATAGGTATATAGAACTGAGAATAAGTTAAGATTGGGACGACTCGGTTGAGACGAGACGAGGAAAAGTGCCAGCAGTTAAAGAACATAATTCTCATTATTGCAAATGCAGATTACTTAGAGATAGGAGAGTGGCTGTGTGTAAGTGTATGGTAAAACTACAAGTGCAAGTATAGTATACTAGCAGTAGCTGTGTGTTGACTTGACGATTCGTGAAGGTGAATTTTTTTAGAAGCTCTCTTGCTCGATTTCGAGTTTTTTCCCGTCAACAAGAATTGAAGTTGTGGAAATGAGAAAGAAGCTCCTGGAAGAAAATGATTGTGAAATGATTGCAAGACCAAGCCAGACACAGACACACTGAGTAAATGCAAAGTTGGGACTTGTCATAAATATTCATGACCTTTTCTCAACATTTCCTTTTCTTACCTTAACTTACCATCTTCTTCTTCTTCTCCTCCTTAGTCTTCATGTTACTTTGCCTTGATTTGATGTATAGTGCATATAGTCAGAATATTAAACCACCAGATTCTTAATATCAACCAACATTTCGCATATAGCGTAATTTTTTTAAACATTTTAAGACGTTACACGTCTCTCTCTCACTCTGATCATTGTGATTGCCATGCAGGGTACACAGTAGTAGTCTGTGTGTACAATGTGACGTGATAGAGCAGTGGCATGGCATGGCATGGCATATCCACTCTTGTGTCGACTGTGTTACACACAAGTACAAAAATCTATATTTTATACAACACGTCTTTTCGTTTTCTTCGCAGTGAAGAAGAAGCGTCTCTTGTTCGTCTTACTCTTCTTCAGTGTTCTAATGTCGATTGCATTGGATGTTCATGGTCTGTTATTTTATTGGATTCCTTATTGCCAAGATTACTCGATCTGACTACTCTGACATGGAAAATTTAGGGGCTTCACTCACTCACTCACTGATTGGGAGTTGCGTTCTCGTCTTCTTCTTCTTCGCCTTGCCGTTTTGTTGCTCTTGTCTTGTGAAATGCCATAGCAGTAGTATTCCCTTATATAGCAATTACGATACATTGTAATTACAGAAATAGTTGTGCCTTTTCAAATCATCCAGTCAAACTAAATTCTTAACCTAGCAACAACAGTAACAAAATCCAAAGAGTCAAATCCCTCTCCGTGTTGTGTGTGTAGAAAAGTACAAATATCTGATTGTAGGTAGGCACTAACAATAAGTAGACAAGACATGGATTTGTACGTGTGCATACGTCCACATCGTCTTCCTATCACGACAATCCACTCTTACTCCAACAAGCAGCTTAGCTACTACCAAACATTTCTCTCTTTACACCAATATAATAATATTCAGCAAACTGTGTGTGTATGGGTGCACATAATCTTAAAACTATATTCTTTATCACACACTGCAATAATTTTTTCGTTCAAACCGCTAAGATTTTTACAGTAAATCATCATGACTTGATTTTCTAAGGGTCATCTACATATGAAGCATACTAAAATGTCTACACACTTACACACACATCATTACATCAATCCCACAATCAGTCATGTGCCTACTAAAAACTCTTCCTGACTAAGGAATGTATAGGTACTAGTAATAACACTGTGCATAATACGAATCGCCTCTATTTTATTAGCACTGCTCTTACATTGTATGTACAAATGAAATGAAACACACATTGAAATAGTAGCACTGTGTATTTTTTCCTTAATCCATACGAGTATACATCCATTTCATTACAGACAGATAATATGCTACACGCATTTATTATTACTCTCTACTCGGGCTGAGATGACTCATTATTAATGTTTGTAGTTTAATATCCACAGTAGGCCCATTGTGTTGGGAGAGGAATAAAGTGTGTAGAAACCAATAAAGTTCCTTGCCAGTATGTTTGCAGTTTGTGTTCTGTAAATAGAGCTGAGCCCTTTATTTTAGATTCAGTATTAGTGCACAGGCTTATACAAGAAATATATTTTGCATTGATCCCAGGATGAATTCATGCAATGAACATACCTAGTAGGTCTGTTTATATTTTATATCCTACTGATCTGAATGTAGAATATTAGAGTGATGTTGTGATGTATGTAGGTACTAGAAATGTTTAGCATGTGGAATCCTTGGTTTGTGAAATATGGAATGAAGTCTGTAGGCGACTGAGTTGGTCGTAATTAAAATGAGGAGAAACGACGACAGAAGAAGAGCATAGGATGAGGGAGAGAGAAAGAGTTTGGATAAAGTCACGTCACGTTGTGTCATGTGCGTTGTTGCTTGGTTTGTTGTTGAGATGATGATGTCGTGTCGCAGTCGTGACTCGAGTGGATCTGGTGTTGTTGTGGGACGATCCACGACGCTACTCCGTGTAAAGACAAAGACAGGCGACTAATCGACTATTGAGACTCCTCCTCATTGGAAAATAATGTCAACTCCCCTCGTTTCACCGTTGCACTCGACAAAATCTGACGCATTCATCCTGTCGTCCGCCTGTTTCCATCTCATCTTACAAACACGGCCCAACAAAACAACACAACTACACCAGAATTTTTAATGCATGACTATATATGAGTGTGTGTGACTTCTGTGTGTTATGTTGTTGTGATTTTTGATGATGATAATGATGAAGAGGATAATGAGGAATCATGTCATCTCATCTATTCCACCATTCATCCCTTCTGTGTACCCTTCTTTTATATTCAAATTACATCTCCACCATATTCCATTGTCTCATTTGATAAGCCATCTCGCAGTTGTTTCTGTAGATTTTATACGTGACCACCACTACTTATAAATCCCTTGTGTTCAAATGTCAAATCATCAACAGATCCTGCTGTCTTTTCTCTTTGCATTTTGCATCTACCTCACAACACACGAGTAGTACAGATACACAGGTACTCTCTTAGCAAATGCTCTCATTATAAATGTTATGAGACAGATACAGTTTATAGACTACACATGGAAATCATATAGTAAATAGATGAGAGAAATCCCCTGTGGAAGATTAATGGTCTTGCCTAGCTTTTCTGTGGGACGAGACAACACGACACAACACGACGAAAGAAAGAAATACACAGAACAAACTGTCGAAGTGGATGAGAAACCTTTATGCAGGAATTATAAAGGTGGGATATGTGCTATATTCAAATACACGTGCATAGTACTAAAAGAGTATTCAACCTTGTTTGCATTTTACGAGCACTATTCTCGTCGTGCTCATTGTTTTGCCATGAGATGCGATGTGAGAATATTATTATTTATATTAAAGATGCTGACAAGGAGAAGTGATTTCATTTCAAGTAGTGCACTACGAAATTAAAAACAGACTCATATATCTCACATAATATAATACATGCATCAAGCTACTTACTCCCTGTGTACATATTTACTCTTTATACATACGTATACACACTACTTGTATACATACACATAGTTAATACTTTTTTTAATATAATATCTATGCATGCATTTAGTAGTAAGTATTCATATGTAAATAAAATAGGTATGTGAGTTTGCATGTATATGAATACATGGTGTAGTTTGTTGTAGTATAGATAGATATAGGGTAGCTAGCCTTTAGTAGCCTTGCGCTTCTTTTTAGTTTTCTTTTTATATGATGAATGTTGGTCATTCGTGAGCGCATTGTAATATTCTAAATGGTAATTGTGAACTAAAGGAGTGTTTGACTGTTTAAATAGGACAATAGGAGCGTTCGAATTTGAGTTCCCTTCTCTCTCTTTCTTTCTCGTTAGTCCTGTCTTGTGTTGTGTGTAAATATGTATAGTAGCAATGCAATGGTGTGGTAGTTGCATTGCGTATTGGATGCAACTCGAATTCGTGAATACCACAACAATAAGAAGGTAGTCAAAAACGGTGGAAGTATCAGAGAAGAGTTAGTTATAAGCGGAGCTGTGAGCTTCTGACTGATGAAGGCTTTACAAAAGGCACAGCCATCTCGAATAGCCCTTCTTGGCCACGGACACATCACATCAACGCAGCGTGTGTCCCTTCAATACAAAATAACCGAGAAATCACAATTTAGTCACTCTCCTTCTATTCTCTCCTTTATATTGCATTATGTTCTATCTCACATCATAATGCTAAATATATGGATGTATTATAATTCTAATAAGATTTCATATGTAATACCTAGGTGCATTGTAAGTACAGTAGTTTGTTACGGCATACGATGTTTACTATATGCCTAGGTAATACATGACAGCAATAGAAATGATTGCTGTAGTTTGTATGTGTATGTGTAAAAAATGTAAATTGTGTATAACCAATTGAGTAGGTAGCCTGATGTGATAATGAGAGTCTGTGAGCTATGCTGTCTTTGTGCTAGTAAGTATTCCTCGTTGGACTCTTTGACTTTACAAACAGCAATAATAATATTAGCATGGTACATTGGAGCATGAGGTAGGCAGATTAATTATCAGAGAGCGTTTAGAAAATGAGAGTTGATTTTTTTATTGTGGGTGTACACTCATCCACTATGTAAGTGTAACTTGCATAATATTTAGTTACAATTTTATTAAAGACTTGGGGATAATTTATGAGCTTGTGTCGGCAGTCTGGTGTACCTATAGAAAATATATTTGCTAATAAAATACACCTTATGTTGTTACAGCTTCTGTGTGAGTAACAACTACATTTTTACCTTTTTTTACTTCGTCTATACAGTAGGTAAGGATTTATATTATAATATACAAAGCACATGTACAGACTTTGAGTATGGAAAGGTCAATTTATATTTTGCCGAGTACTAATGGTGAAATTACTGTGTGAGGTTTATTACATTAGTTGTTTATACAAGGGCTGTTTGGTTATAGGATATTGGGAGTTGTAGTTTGCACTTAAATAAGTTGAGGAAAGAAAAGGACGAAAGGAGAAGAGTCGGATTTCTTGCTATTACTAAAAAGATGAATTGAAGTGGGATGAATGTGTTTGATGGTCGGATGAGGAGGGAGTGTGATGTGCCATTGACAGTAAAAATGACGATGGTCATTCAAAACAGTTCATGGATAAAAAGGTATCTCTCTCTTTCCACGTACTTACAATACTGTAGACTGTTTCTCTGTTATGTATTTATACAAAATGTAATTTAATGAATTGGGAGCGGAGCGCATCTGCCTTTTGAATTCGCTCCTGCCATCATTTCATAAAGTTGGTATTCAACTTTTTCATTTCGAATCGTCCTTCCATTCTGTCGAGTGACTACACAGTTCGAGTTTTTCAGGAGACGAGAGTACATACTAGCGTATGACGACATGTCCCGGGATAATATGCACACACACAAACATATACACATTTTATACATCCATCCTCGTGTGCAGGAACATAGGAGGGACATAACCTCTATGAACACGGTGTGTGCATTAAATGCAATTCGATTTTGTATTAAAACATTTCCAAAGGAAAACAAAGAAGGGACTTGTGTCCCGTGATTAAAATCGACGGTCTGGAAATGCATTCAATTTCCATTTCAATGCCCAATAGGAATCAGATCATGTACATAGTACGACGTGTAGTCTCGTATTGCGTATAAGTAATGTATTTCTGTGAACACACTCTCCATGGTTGTCGTCATCGTCTTTTACGTCAATCGACGGCCATGGACATTCAGAGCTCTCTGACTACCGAATTGAATTGAATTGCAAGTGTATTAATAGCACAGAAATATTTTGTATGTCCATTGTCAAATATATTGTAGACGAGGCTTGATCCTCATCTCTTTACCCTTTAGCCCTTTTGTAGCTGTGACACATGGCATGGCCTATGGCCCATTCATAGACATCCATTCAAACGACTATAGAACATCCTATAAACATTTAATCTCTTCCTATTACTAATCTTTTGATTGTTGCTATGGGGAAGAATTCTATACAAGTCTCCCTAAACTTGTCCCCCTGTCAGACATTTTAGATATCATTTCAAAATGACATGTCTTCGCCCTACATTTTTAACACATTACATTAAATTCAATGTTTACAGTAGAAAATATTTAAGTCGAAATGATTTATAAAATTTTGACATTACACCACCTGTAAAAATCAATAATAAAAAATAATTATTTCGTTTTAAAATTCGACCTGTGATTTTAATTACTCAAAAATATAATTAAATTGTTTATGAGTAATTTGAATTTGCAAATAGTCGACATATTTTGTTTTACTTTGACTCAAATAGTTATAGGTACACCATACCTAGTAGGACTATAAATTACATTGCAACAATATGTAGGTAGCACTAGGTATCTATTCATTCTTTGCGCAAAACTAACTTGGAGCATAACTTTAGTTAAATGCGCCAGGAAAATATTAATCCTGGTAAGTAATAATTACAGAAAAGGAATCGGAAAAGTAATTTGTGAGTTAAGGAGAGCTCGACAAAAGGTTTAGTGTTGTTGTTCACATAATAGTTGGCGTAATATTCCCAAAACATTAAAAATGGAAATGATACGAGTTACGAATGTAATTACTGATCACTCGTTAAGATTGTGCACTTTATGACACATGACATCCTGTTGTTGAGTTGAATGAATGAATTTAGAAAGGAAACTCTTAGCTCTAACAACCCTGCATCAACTTAGGAAAATACACTTTTTATAAAAGAATACGAACTATTAACTATAAATCCCTTTTACAGCTAAATAAAACACACAATTGTCATATCCAGCCTTATTAGCAGCTTTTCTCAACTTTCACATTGTGAAGCATACTAGAGCTGTGTAGTTTTAGGAAATGTCGCAGGTAAGGCAGTAAATAATACTTCACCTTCTCATTTGTTGAACACGTCAGAAATAATATAGCCACTCGTGCATTGTACTACGTGAACCAAAGAAGTTATAATATTACACAGAGAAATAGTGTCATCATTAACAACACTAACAAAGCAAGTTACACAACATGGAAATATAGCAGTCAAGTGAAGACCAGGTGGTAAGAGTAAGAGTATCCTTTGAATTCGAACCTTTTTATGCATTCTTGACGGAAATGCCTTAAGAACTCTAAGAACCAACTCTCAAGAGACTTTCATTCCATAACTATTTCCACATCTAATGTGGTTGATTGTCAGTGTACGTATTATGAGTAGCTAGTCCATTTGACATGTACACAATTGAGAGACTCGTATGCGTTATAGTCCATTATATTTAATATTGCAATAATAGTTCTTAGTGTAGTAGTGGCAATCAAGAGTCTCAATGGAAATCCTGTTTTTAAAAAATTTGATACTTATTGTTAGACTCTTAAGTGAATTATGGGAGTCGTAGGACGGTAGTTGCGTAAGAATTTGTGTTTTCACTCGACTTAGAGACATTAGGAAGATTCCACGGATATTTGAGAAGATTTGGTCGTAAAGAAACCACAATATACGTACTATTCTGTATGCAACATACGCATTTGCGGTACAGTTTATAGCATATCTACCTAAGTGCTTGTATACCTACTGATATTTGATTTTGGTGTAGGTGTTGTGTTTGGTATTCTGTGAGATATAGTCAAGATCGTTCCACGAGTTTGTTTGAACATTAAAAAATCCATGCTGAGACTAAAGGAAGAGCACAAGGGCCGACATCTGTCAATCATCCTTAATTTGACAGAATCACACAGAGTTAGAGAGCCTTAAAACTTTAATGCACTGCAAAGAATGAGAGAAAACTTGCAGTAGTTTTCAATGAGAGAGAAACTATTCTCTACTATTGCTTTTAAACAATGTAAAAAATATTATACTCAGCTCGTATGTCCATAGTATACATTATACTGTATGTATATACTACTGTATAATATACAAATGTATTCCTTAGTCCTTACATGTACCTATCTAATATATGAAATATACTTATAAGGGCTGCATACTTGTTCTCCAGTGTCCACCCTTTGCCCTTAGCTTAAGTTGTTACAGTTTAATACAATGTTAATAGTTTGACGTGCCTTAAGCTTACTTTATAATTAGTATACACATACCCATTGTAGTGAAACATTGACATGACCTACGTAAAAAATATTCACCCGCATACGTACACATGTCATGTAAACAACCTCATGTTTACATTTAATATGTTTTTATTTTTTCTGTATAATACAGATGAACCATTCATACTTTTGACTACAAGGAAATCTGTAAAATATCGAAGTAATGTTCTGTGTTAACATTATTATCAATATCATGTCAAGTTGTGTGCAATGGAAGTTCGGTGTAAATACTGGTGAAGTATTATGTAACAGAACGTCCTGAGTGAAGTGCACTATATAAGACCAAGCACCCAAAAACAAAATTAAAAATCCATGCTTCAGAAAAATATAAATATGCTTTAGTAGATGAATAGTGTCTCATTCAGAGTGGGAAGGATCCCTTTCGATTGGATTGTTCCATTGTCTCGTCATCATTTTAGAAATTGTATCCACTTTTTACGGTTATGTGACCCTTTTGATTGCTGTCGTGACATGACAGTTGCTCTATAAGCATAACCTTAATTTCAACTTAGATAGTGGCCACTACTATGTTTAATAAGGGTGAGATTTAATAGTAAACGTAAATATTTTGAAGTTTTGGTACTATAGAGGAAACTTGAGGAAATGCTGGAATATAAAGGAAGTGAGCCTCCTACACATTGGATAAAAAGTTTAACTAACAAACTCACGTTTTGTTGGCTTAGATAATAAATAATAAAATTATATCGAATAAAGCAGTTTTAATAATCTCATTCCGTTTAACCATAAAGATATAAATAATGCAAAAATACATCTAAGTTATTAGTAGGTACAATCAAGGCATTTTGGACATTGCAAGTAATGATCATTTGAATAATTATTTCTATCTGTACTTAGAACTTAATAAAATATGTTAAAATGTATATAGAATGTTGTTAGAAGATAAAGGGACATTTGCCCTGAGTGTTTCCAACTTGTCAAAGTGGACAGAAAGAATTGTAATAACATAGAGAATTGTAAGACTTGTGGGTAAAAAAGGAGCAATTGTGCCGCGGAGAGGGAAATAGTTGGAAAATGATGTTTTGGGAGAGGTGTATGTGTTTTTTGGATGTTTATTGTAGCTGTGGTATGTGATATGATAGTTATGTTATATTGGAGGAGAATGTCCAAGTCCAAGTACACCATGCGGTTGGTCATAGTTTTTACTGTGAAGCTAGGCTTGAGCTATGCGGAGTCAAGTCAAAGTCATAAAATGTGAGAGAGTTGTCCGAGTTGTGCGTAGCGAGGATGGCATGGAAGAAGGGTAGACAATCCAAGCCAGGCCAAGTCAAGATGCCATTAGAGCCCTCAAATGATGCGGCTGTGATCAAGGAAAAGAAAAACTGATGCCATGCTATGCTCAGCCAGGCCACAGGATATTATAATCATTACCTTCCAATTCCAATGGTCCTTTGCCTTTCAAACTGCAACACACTCTTTTTCAATATGACATTGCATAGCAAATGGTTCACAGTTGACTTTGTGGGTCTCCTCCAACTCTTCTTTTCCTGGTACGCTCTGACTCTTCTTTCCAAACCTCCCTTCCATTAACCTTGTCTTCCGTAATTCAATGAAACACACAATACCACATAATTTTATGTCTCATCACACCGTATTTGTACCGAGAGAAGTATCTGCACAAAAGTCACAGCAGTGTCAGTGTCATCATTTCTCATACGCACAAAAACCTAAGGCTACTTGCTATATACTTACTGTATAAACATGTTAGGTATATATTATAATGTAATAGCGTTAGGTATACTACTGGTACCTACTCTACTTTACTGGCGAGTACCTATCTAAAGTATATACATTAAAAGTACTGCAGCACATTAAAATATCCATTCAGGATGTAGATACCTATACGGTGCTAACGTCTTATACTTCCTACGACAAGTGCCCAGGTTTTATTATCCCGAGAGGAGCAAAATCTTTTGTGTGATGATAATTTAGTAATGAGGGTGACATTGGTTCATACATATATTTGAAAACGACGGAATTTTTTCGCACATTCATTTTATTAGTATTTTCTACGTGACCATTATATTATGATTATTACTAAAGTGAGTTAAGATTTTAATGTTCTGAGGCAAATTCCTATGTAATAGAGTAATATATCTCTACACAAGATTTCTACACCTTGGATAATGGCTAGCATGCTTATACTTCTTTGGCTGCCTACTTAACATATTATTATATCGTACTACAGACACTTAATATTGTAGTAGTGTTTCCATTGCAAAAGCATATGCACTTTGTACTTGAAGTTGGACAGATAACTGCAAGAAGGACCTTTAAATAGTTTTTTTCGCATATTCCACACAATGTGTAGTATGTGTTGTGAATTTGTGAGATTACACGAGTTGAAGTTGGCAATGATACGTATCTGCAGGATAGAACTGTAGGGAAGGAGGTGAAGCGAGGTGATTGAAACGACTGAAGAGAAAAAGTCGGAGAGTCCGTAATTCTGTCCAAAGGAGTCACATCCATAAATTGTAAACTAGTAAATGTGAAATGGGAGGGTAGCCAGGTTTGGAAGACATGACAAAACAACATCACAGAGAAATAACTACTTATTACAGATATACAGATAACGATAATCTTATGGGATCCACCAGCAGCACCAGTACACATAATATCATATAGTCATACAGTACATTTATTATTACACGAGTAAGTACTGCTGGTCGTATACCACGGGTTGTTGGCCATGCCATGCACTAACTTATAAATAATATAGGGAGAGATGCCTACTGCAATACTCGAAGTAGCATTAGTTATATAATTGCTTATTACATCGTGTATGCCTATGTGTATGTGTAGGCATGGCATGCTACTTAAGTTGTTCTGAAACACAGTGAGACAAGGAATGGCATTAGATTATATTGAACATGTATAATGTGAAGGAGTATGTGTAATAAGGTCGCAGTAAATGTCTGGGTAGTTTTGTTGAAGAATTGTGGCCAAAGGAAAGAGTTCAGTGGAGATGAGAGTGGAGTGCAGAGTTGAATGTGAGAAAAGACAAGAGAGTTGAGAATCGTCTTGCGTGTAATGAGCTCGATTATGACATGCGTTATTACTATTAGTTATGCTTTTGTATCAAGACTCTCACTGTGAGCTGCTTCTTAGTTTTCTCAGTTAACTTCGTCCTCTTGACAATGCACACACGGACACAAATCGACATTATCATTCTAGTGTCTTTTTACACATTCGTTGCCACGCTCAGCACCACCAGTAGTCCCCACTTATTCTTATTATTCTTCTTTCTATATCAGTTTCCAACTTATGTATTGTATACTACATAATCATATTTGGATATAAGTATGAAATCCCATTACTGCGTGTAGTACCTGTAATGTAATGTAATAATATTCATAAGACGAGTATGAAGGCAAAGGCACAGGAGATATTGCTAGCAGAACATGTTGTCAGAAGAACAAGAAGAAGAAGAAAAGGGGAGACAAAAAGTGGTCCTCCGAAAGGCCGACGTCTTTTTGTCTTGACTCTCTTGACGAGTCTCGATTAGTGGAACTGAACTCGCCTCTGTCTTCAGGAATCTTAAATGCCCAATTCTACACAACTATTACACAACATAGCACATTGCAGTCAAAGTCAACTCTAAACTGTGTACCTAACCTATAGCTGCCTGGTGTGGACTCTAATAACACACAGATAGTACACGCATAGACACAAACACACAAACTCAAATCTCACCCTTACCTCCTCATATCTCGTCATCATCATTTTCCTACAAGTCGGCTTGGCTTTTCCAATCCTACAACGCTCACCGTCTTTTTTGTGACTCTGGTTCTTTGACGATTGCATTGGTCACTCAGTCAAAGCCTCACACAAATCGATTGCTCTTTCTATGTACACAATCCACAAGGTACTTTATTAGATGAGGAGTTTTCTATATAGCAAATAGGTTCCATGCAAGTTTAGTTTGCTCAAATATTTCATGACGTAATTCCTTGTTCAAAATATTATTACAGACGAACATTTATATATGGATAGAGTTTGTGTATAGACTATATAGGCATACTATATTGCTTCACATTTTTCATTTGTTTTCTAGTGGATGTTTATATGTAGGAAATAATGAAAAAGAAACTGATTGTCTATGACATTTATGACATGACACGAACATGACTCCACACAGCTCCTGCTTTTCGTGGTTTGGAATTCTACACATTTTCCTCAACAGGAATTATTTTAGACGCTTTTTCTTGTCTGTCTTTGTAACCGACGCCGTTTATGTACTCACAATCAGTCTGGAAATTTTTTATTAAAAAATGTATTATCTGTAATCCATAAAAACCACAAACAATAAAAAATTTAGTAACATGTCTAGGTATGTCCAATAGCAAGAGGCTACAACGAGAAATCTACTAAAACTTTTACTCAATTTATAATTCAGCCAAATTTAGCGATTCATCCGATATCTAATTAACACATAAAATGAATGACAAAATATAGAAATGGGTCATTACCGTAATATGATACACAGGTATTTAAAACATTTTAATGTGCATAGTTTAACGTATATATACACTTGAACCAGCGGCAATAAAGACAAGACATAAAGACAAAAAAGTGTCATTTTGATATGTTCGTACGTTTATATATTGGAGAACTAATAATAATTTGAGACATATAACACATACCTATGTATACTAATAAAAGAAGTGTTAATGAATGTACCTATATACTATGGAAAAGGTTTGTAGTGTAGAATACAGTGTACTTATGACACGAATATTATTACTACATCACATCACATAATACTTTGTCTTATGTGTTTGGTAGTTAGTGTAGGTACATTTTCGAAGTAGATGTTCAGTTGTTGTAGTTGTAGTGTGTGGTTGTGATTACATTTGTACAAGATTTTTTGTGTTTTGTGTTTGGCCTATGGCATCGGTGACGGTCGAACGGACGGGACGGCGACGGTGACTTTTGATGTGTAGTTGTACTTTTGGTTGTAGTAGAGATTGTTTGCTGGCTTCAGAATTTGAATCCGCAGGAGCAGAATTGGTTTGGTTTTGAAAGGCTGTTGCTGTTGTGTTGGTTGTGGAAGACGGAGAGTGGTTGACGTGAGTCTGAAGTGAGCCCTAATGGCCAAGAAACAATGTTTCATTTCCAGCTGGAGGCACTTTCCCTTTTTTGTCAAGATGTGATGGCATGGCAGATGCATTGTCAAGCCAAGTCATCTGAGTCTCAGTCTTCGTCGCACGTCCACTCTCCAACTAATGTAATTGCAATCATGTCCCCTGATTGTTATGCCTCCCGTCTCCATTCCTCCATCGCCTTGTAGCTTGTAGCTATACACATTCTACACACTCGAGATAAAACACAACATGAACACAACACATCTTCTCCCTCAACTCCACTTGCACTTAAAGTAGCAGCAACAAGTTCACTCTCTATATGTAAAATGGTTTAGTGTGCAATTGCACACATACTACATATGTACATGTATACATTATACACGCTGTACAAAACTAATCTCTCACTCTGCGTCGTCTAATGCTTCGTAATCGTCCTCAGCTAATTTGGCAGTCATTGTGTCGCGCGAGCCAGCAGGCCGACACGACAGACGCTCACTCGCTTCGAGACAATACAATATTCTCCTGGACTCATCTTCTCTCCTTATCATACACATGTGTATGCTATTATGTGATACTTAGGCATTAGAAGTGTAAACGCCTTTCTTATATCACCTTCATGCAAGAGGATGCGACACAAATGAAAATTACCTTATCTTATCACTCTTTGCATCTTATATCACACAAAAAGCATACACGCCAAGAGTAAAAGAGCACAGTGTGTAGTGTGTGTGTGCTTCGTACGTGTACTACATACATGTAATGTGAATATTCATGGAGACAAGCGTTTAGCTACATAATGTTCTGCTTGTGTTATAAATAACAGAATTCTTTTTACGACCACGCTACTTTTAAGACTGATAATAATGACGATGTGGAATTTTACAATGTGCTCATACATAAGTATATTGTCACTATAGAGTATCTCTGTGTATTATACCTAGGTATTTGCCTTAATATTGTGATGTATTTATTCTTTAGGGGATTACATCCACACGATCAGTGATATTATGCATATTCATGAGTGTTAGGCTACTACAAACTTGTAAGCCAAGGTAAAAAGGCAAAGAAAGTCAAGTCAAGTCAATAATAATGCTTTGGACGACGCTTTTGGCTTTTGGTAGATTAGTTGAGACAAGAAAAGAATTGAGACAGAATGAGTCGTTGTGTTGTCGGGTAGTATAGCAGTGGTAGGAGAAGTATAATATGTAAAGATGAGAATAGACCGAAGGTAAAAATGTGTGTAATGCAATGCAAGTGTATAGTAATACATTGGTATAGTGTATGTGTATGCACGGGGTAAAAAACTGAGCGTAAAAAGTTTATGTTTTGTTGTTTGGTTGATTGCAGTGTTGGAGAAACTTTTGACGTCGAGGGATGATGCCCTGTCTGTTTTTGATGTGTGCAGCTTGGCACTGTACGGCACTCATGCGCTCCCCATTCGTCTCAAGATCGTCATTGTAAGTTGTCACTTTTGTCTGCTTAATGTAGAATGTAGTTATGCTATTCACATTAAAAAATACGCTTTCGCTATATAGTACACTCACTCCTATGCATGACATGACAATCTGACGTATTCATTACATCGCAATTCACATGACTCCATTTCTGTACATTCTCTGCGATTAATCAGCCCACACATCGCATCACATCAGCCAAAATATTATTATTATTATTATTCCTATATTCTAATAGCAAGTTCCAAAGGTCTCCTGGGCAGACAGCCATACGTCTTCCAACTCTTCGTAAATGTGTATCACGTATAATTACAATAGTCATTGTCATTTACCAATACAGTATGTTAGTCAGAGCAACGTAAATGAGAGCAGTCAAGACATCCCACGCATATAAAGTGTACCATGAGATTTTCATTTTACATGGCTAATTTGCTAATTCATGTTCTAGTCACATCGTCAACTAATGCATCCTTCGTGTTGATGACAATTATTTTTAATGCACGTGCCCTCCAGATTGAAATTATAAACAAATAATATAATATACAATATCTCATAGTTAGCATATTTTTTATTAGTATCTCAACTCAACTGAACTTCAAATATTAACGAAGCTTTATTGGCAACATGTTATCTGTGTTACATATTTATTGCGTAATTCCCAGTTTTGGTCGTGGATATAACTGGCGTTCTAAGCCAGGTATAAATTGGATTTCTAGTTTCAAGCGAAACCCAAATCTCATTTCTTGACGATTTCAACCAAAATAATCTTAATCATCGTCATTTACGTATATTTTGATTGAAATTACTAGAATTGTAACATGTTGTGAATAACAATTAAAATCTAGACGATTTTTGAATACGATGTATCTGTCAAAGTATTGCATAAAGTTCAAAAAATGTATATTGTTTTGTTATTAATCAATTGCAATGGATGACCTGATGACCACAATTTATGGAGTTGGGTTCTTTTGCGTTTATGAACATATATTCAATATTGTACACCAAACTCTTTTATAACATTAGCTAATCTACAACTCGTATGTTAGTAACATGTATGATAAACAGAAATAAAGTACGATAAAAAAGGAAATTATTTTCATTGTCTGTGTGTATGTAAATGTCAGTGTAGTCACAAAAGTCGCATAGCTGGCTTATAGCTTGCATATCATATATAGCTTATACATACATATTATTTTTATCGTATTGCTTTGGTTGGTTGCGAAACGTCTGTGAGTGAATAAGCTGGAAACAATGAGACAGTAAACGGAAGTGTGGCATTTATTGGATTTTTATTGCATTGTTTTGTTTGGATGTAGGAGCGACTGTTGGCCACTCTCCAGCCTGATGAGATTGACAAGATTCTCCGCAGTTTCGGATGGACCCCACAGGATTTGGCCAGAGGCTATATGATACAAGTCAGTGTCTATAAATATATCTCTCCACTTACACAACTCTCCATTTCTCAATCTTCGCCTTTTTATGTCTTTTCTTTGTCCTCAGAGCGCAAAACAGAAAAGTCGTTGACTGAGCTCGTTTCTAACAACGTTACTATATGTACGAGTAGGCAAACAAGATATGGGTGTTATATTGACCACAGAAAGCCACTTTTACTCTACACTCCACTGCACACACTCCAAACACACGTATACACATATACACACACAGATACAGGGATGGCAGGGCAGACAATCGTGTCTTGTTTTGTGTGGTAAAAATGTGTGGACGAGTGTCTCACTTTTTATTCGAGGAGACTGCAAAGAGAAGTTTGAGGACTCTGGGGATGTTTCCCCGTTTGTCTTCACTCACCTCTCAACTTGTGAACTCCACTCCAACTCCAACCACATACAGAAGAAACAACATAGCTCCACACTCCATACACATTGTACAAGAGTCAGAGCCAACATGAAAAGAAAGTGCTTATCTTTCTCTTTTCTTTGAATGCTTGTCATCACTCTGTTCATTCCATTACATTACACGAAAACACACACACAAGACATAACACACTATAAAACCAATACTAGCACACCAAAAGCATCAAACTGAAAAGAACAGAACGCGGACACAATACCATCACACTAAATGTCATTACATTTCCCGGCTCCGACTCCATATACACAACCCACTGCTGCATTGCTACTTGAACACTTTCTTTAACACAGTCGTGTTGTTTTTGTCTCTATGTATATATAGAGAGTCTCTATACACAAACAATACAAAGTATATTTAATTTTACTTCATACAATATAGCAGAAATACTCTGTGGACATACAATAATGTTAAATGTATATAGCTGTACAATAACTACAGCATTACATGCTCCAAATATTTTTCTTGTCAGCTCCCACAACCAACCCTACAAGGTCCTTGACTTTTCTTTTCAGCCAAATTCTTAGATGTATATATTTATAGTGTCTATATGTACACAGAATAAAGTAAAACATAGTTGTAGGGTTTTGTGCTGTGCTGAGAGAAGTGGAGTAAAATGCCAACTGGGACACTCGTTCTGTGCCCTCGTCCTGTCTTGTTTTTTTCTTTTCATGTCACTTCCACCATTAATCGCCCAAGTGTTCACGAAAATCTCTGTGGTCCATATATTCTTTCACGCATTCTTGATTCCTACTGTTAACGTTGCAAGAATACATTCTCTGTATTCTCTGATACAATTGATGAATTATTAATTGAAATGAAGAAAAGAATTAATGTATAGATTTGCCAAACAGAACATAGGCTGATATTTAGTTTTTAACGCATGTGGTATTTGTTGTTAAAATGTAGGACCCCAGAGGTGGTATGCTGTCTCGGTGGTCGATGCTGCCGAAAGAAGAAGAGATTCTGATTTTACAGCAATTTTTGCGATTTGGCCCAACGCGAACTCTGAGCTTTAGTCTCCTCCGAGAGGATTTCCCGATGCCGCACGTTCCCTCAGCAAACAATCAAAATAGTCTTATTACGAATTCCTTTTTACCCAACAATAGTGCCAATGTGAATTTGAACGTCAATGCCAATCTCCACCTTCACAACAACAGCCACAACAATAACAATAACAACTCGAACAACAGTAGTAGTCTACTCTCTCCGAAAAGTCCATTGACACCAACGGGAGTCAGAATGTCTTCTCATAACATGACAACGATGACTCAACTCGGTCTCTCTGTCCCCACGTCGTCATCTTCGTCCTCCCACAATAACTTATCTTCCTTAAATCTCCACAACTCCAGTCCTAGCAACAATCACCACCATAATCATAATGACCGCAATAATGATCGAGACCATCCAGTCTCGCACTCGCATCTTAATCTTCCACCTTTTGCCTCTGCTAATAAAAAAGGTAAAAAATCCACTTTCGAGATTTCTGAAAGTGGTTTATGATTTACTAAAGACCATGCGTTTCTTTGGGGGAGTATTTTGCCTTTGGTTTTGAAAGAAGAAACAAAATTGCTTATAAAATAATAATTTTGCAGGTGAGGGGAACAATATTGATCATCACGATCGGCCTGCTCTCAATTTATCCCGAATGCATTCTGAAAGTGATGACGAGGATCGGGAGTCATCTGAGCTGAATATGAGCATGCAAAGAGGAAATGTGAGTTTTGATGGTGTAGTCGATTTAAGTTCAACAAATGACATCAAAAAGACTCCTATTAGTGGAGCACACAACCTTCTGGGTTCGGGAGGAGGCATTCTGAATAATCTCAGCTCGAGTCTTATGAACAATCATGCACAGATGGAAAAGAACAATTCGTCTCTTGGAGGAGGAGGAGGACGTCATATTTCCAGAGAGCGAGATCATCGGCTTCGTCATAATAATAACCACCAGAACAATTTGATGACAAACTTGAACAATTTCAATAAATCGGCTGATCTCATGGCAGCGGCTGCAGCTGCCGCTGCTGCGGTCACTTCTCAACATCAACAAATTATCAATTCCTCCCCGCATTCACATACTCGGAAGCCCCAACAACCCGTGAAAAGACCATGGAATCCATTGCCAGCCCCTTCCACTCTTGTCAATCCCGCAACAGGTAAATTATCTGATTCTTTAATGTCTCTGCTTTCTTCAAGCTTTTGTTTTTATTTTGTGCTGGATTTTCCGTTGTACGCATTTCTAAGCTTGTGAAATTCTTTTGACTGAAGGCAAACGACGAGTTCAGTGTTCTGTGTGTCTGAAGACGTTCTGTGACAAGGGAGCACTCAAGATACACTTTAGTGCTGTGCATCTCCGGGAAATGCATAAATGCACTGTTGCTGGTTGTAGCATGATGTTCAGTTCTCGTAGGTCCAGAAACCGACATTCTGCCAACCCAAATCCTAAATTGCATTCTCCACACCTTCGTCGTAAAATTTCTCCACACGATGGCCGTTCTTGTCAACCTTTGATCAATTTGAATAATCCGATGCTTTTCCCGACATCGCAAATGAGATTCCCACCGTTCATGCCCGGAGTTGGCATTTCTCCGAACGGAATAAAATCCGAAGACAATCAAATGAATGCGGACGGTGGTCGGGATGACAGTGATGATGAAGGGATGGAATTAAAGCATTTAAAACTGGACAGAGATTTGATGGATCCTGATGGATCCGTGTCTGAAAATTCCTTTGTGAGTTCCGATAACGAAGATGAAAGCTACCAGTTAAAGTCACCTCCCTCCTGTGTCGGAAGTAGTAAGAAAGACGGTGCTAGGAAACGAAAGTTGACAAATCCAGTTCGACTGCCTAGTGTGCTGGACGATTCCAATGATGACTTTTGTTGTTACGACGATGGCACTGAAGTCTCTCACGAAGATGAGGAAATAGAATACGGGGAAGAGTTAAATAAGAAAGTGAAAAAGGCGCCCTCCTCGTCTTCACACGATGAGAGAGATCGGGACTTTCAAGAACCGGAAGATAAATCCATCAACAGCGTGAATAAAAAATCTGGTTCTATGTCTAAATCGAAGTATGCTTTGGATTTGGACTACCAGCAGCACCAGACTCATTTAAATTTCATGGCTTCCCCAAATAGCTCCTCCGAGCCAGATCTTAACAAAGTCAAAGTCGAGTCAACCACCGATGCAATCAATTTGAGCTACGATGGACATAACGAAGATGGAATTATCAAAGATGACAAATATTCAGACAAATCTTCAAAGAAACGTCGTAAGAATGGTAAAGATTTGAGTATCATCAAAGATGAAATCATGGACGAGAAAATAAATCCCGAAAAAGGGGATGAAGGTGTTGACCCATCAGAGAAGAAATTGCTTGATGAAGAAACGGATCATTTAGGAAGGCTGGAAGCATTGCCCATTTTTTCCTCACCTCATAACTCGGATAATTCCTCATTAACTGCCAAGTCTGAAGATGAGGAGAACAATGGGCGCTCCGGGAGTTCTCCGAACTCAAGTAGGTGATCAACTTTTCATTTTTTTTATTTTGTTTCATAATTACAAGGACACGTATTATACAGAAATCATATTCTGTGAGTTGAATTGGGAATGTTGGGATTGTTATTTGCATACATCATACCAATAGGCTAAAGATGTGCGTAAAACGATATTTAAATAATTCTGTTGTTTTTGTGTTGGACGAGCAGATGGTGAGATTCCGATAGATCGGGAGAATCCCCGGAGGTGCCTGGCTTGTTCGAAAGTGTTTCAGAATCATTTTGGAGTGAAGACTCACTACCAGAATGTGCATTTAAAGGTGAGTGAGTTTGGTGTGTTTAGTAGTCAGCATGCTCTTTTCTTCTAGAGCTCTTTTAAATCCCTTACAGCCGGACATTTCGTCTTCTAGAACGGCTTTGATCATTCCTTGCAGTTGATGCACAAATGTACAGTGGACGGTTGCAACGCCGCTTTCCCCTCCAAGAGATCCCGGGACAGACACTCCGCTAATTTAAATCTGCACAGAAAACTTCTTAGCACTTCTGATGTTAGTAGTGGTTCTAGTACTGACTTGAATTCCAAGGACAGGGACAGGGGCCACGGACACTCACTCTCAACTTCCGGCCTCTTCAACCCTTACCTCTTTCAAAATGGGTCCTCTGGTGCTGGTGCTCTTGGTCTTCCTAATCAAGTAGGTCATCCCTTCCCAATCCTATCACATTACCTCGCTCACAAACACAACCCATAATATACTTTTGCAAATATCCCCACTGCCAAATGCAAATATTGCACTTTTATTCAGGCAGCAGCACACACAACACACATTTACTTCTGTAGCACACATCAAGGCCGTATACAGTGGTGAATCTCCCCCTCTCGACATATTGAAGCTTACACGAGACAATTCGGGTTTTTTCCCCAAAAATGGGTTTTAGCCATTTGCACCCAACGAAATCAAATTCTGTATACGGCCTTTTCACATATTATATCCACATTACAATGTACTACCATGTTTTGTAACTGACTTGACATGAAATACGTAAACATCAGACTGCATACTAAGTTTTACCGTCAATCTGTCCCATAATTATTATGTCAGAAGATGAATTGTCCCGTTATATTATATAGATGCAATAAATTGAATTCTACCGTATATTACATTATTGTCAAGTAAATATGCACAGAATTAAAAATAGCGTTTGTTTCGTTCTATTTTTAGACAATGAGTTCCCCCATGGGTAATGCTCCTCCATGGAATCCTTTCTTACCATATCATATGTTTCCGGCTGTGTTTGGAACACCTCCACCCCACGGCCAGGATGCTTCCTCCTTCGTTGACGTAAGTTCTTCTATGTAACTACATTCTATGCACCTTAATAAACTTACAGTCATGATTGGTATTCTTATCATAAATGCATCATATGAAAACTTAATGCACAAGAAAAGGAAATAAAAACGCATATTATGCACAGAATTAGCGTAGATGCCTAAAAGTACATAAAAATAAAAATGTGATTTTGTTGGTTTGTGTAAATATAGTGTCGCTTTTGTGGAGAATCATTTGAGGAAGGAAGTCCACTGAAGACTCACATGCAATCAGCTCACCCTCATGAAGGAATTCGTTGTCGCGGCTGTAGCTCTGTGTTTTTCTCCCGGAAAAAATTTGAGTCCCATTCTAAAGCGTGTACTGTCTAGTTAGTAGTAGTTGATTTATTATATACTAATTGTAAGATGAGCAATAATTAATTAATTAATGATGAATTGATTATTTATTATCGTTGTTAGCTGTTAGCTGTTATATGTATATATATCATGATGATTGATAACTAAGAAGATGAAAATGATGATAATGATTTTCCATTACAATATTATTATATTATTATTATTGAGCGTAAACAATAACTGAATTTTGTGCATACTATGTACACTACAACAATAATACTACGACTTTTAGACTAATGACTAGAGTGTGCAATGAATGTGTGTAGAAGCTCTTGTAGAAAATCTCTTACTTACATTCAATAAATCGATCTCGTTTTGTTTCCTTTGTAATTTTTATCGAGAAGTCGATCCCATGTGCCTGTGTATGTGCTTTTATTGATGCATAAAACAAATCTATACCAACTGCATACCTACAGTATATGATATATGTGTATAACCTACCTGTAACAAATTACAAGTTCGTAGAACATTGGCATGCTAATAATATCATAATAGATACACCGCCACTGCACCACAAGAGACATTTTAAAAATGCATTCTACTTCTAAATAGAGTACCTACATATACCGGTTATGTAATTATCACTATATCCACACCACAGTCCATTTCTACTTGGCATTCCATGCAGATGCAGATGTAACATAAAATAACGAGATTGTCATACACACTCATGCCTATTGCCTACCTAATCATAAATATACCTACTAGTACTTATACTAGGTAGGTACCTAAGTGATAAAAGCATCTGTACAATACACTGTGGTCATTTCTAGATTCTTAACTCATCGTGTGTGTAGGGAATGTAGTTGGCTACTCCAGAGGTTGAGGTACATATTTGAAACACTAACACAAGTAGGTATATAGGTTGTATGGTTGTAGGTGCATGCATTGCTATAATATAAGTATAGGTTGTTTAGAGGTAATAAAAGTGGTCATGTTGAACTCATTACTTGCACAGCCTTCCATCCATCCTGCATCGATCTATGTAATGTGTGATGAAAATGCAACAGAACGTATGGTTCGTGGTTTGAGAGAGATGCAAGAGGAAAAGGTGCCCTTGTCTTGCCTTGTGATGTGGAGCGTCTGTCCTTCTACTTGTGTGTATGTCCATTAAATACCCTTCGTCGTTTCCCTTTTATTGGTACATGTAACAACCGTGGCAATACCCCTCCATGCATTTCTATCTTTTCGGTATATATTTAAGCTCATTATTCATCTCCGCCACAGGATCACTCATCTGTCCGATCAACCATAAACTGCCTGTATACATCCATTTATTTGTATAAATATACGGAAGAACGCACCCTGGTTTAGTTATAACATGCATGATCTTCAAACCCATCTCATCAAACCCTCTGGAAACTGGGAAAAGACCCCAGAAAATCATTTCGGTATACTTTGTGGAATACATGCCCGCTCTTTATTTTCAAAACAACCGACAGAGTTTTTGTCATGTAGTGCCCGCTATATTATATACCTCGGATGAAAATAATGGATTTGACAAGCAACATGAAGTATTTATTTTAGCATTTCAATCAAGATTT
>JAQFYB010000954.1:0-39938 GCA_034694085.1 Pogonognathellus longicornis
TCAATTTTATTTTGGACACCTTTTTAAATTTCCCACACAAATGACGTCAAACCCCGCCTCAACAACATGCCCTATAATCACTGGTCAGAATTGAAGTGGGCTCTAGCTCAAGAAATATGATAGAGATGTGAAATATTTTTTTAAATATTCCTCAACTATCAGAGCGTGTGTGGTGATAATTGCATACGTTTTCACAGTGCCGTAACAAGCCTGTCTCGGTCGTGAGGAACAGTGAGCGACTGTGGGTACTGAAGAACCCCTGCAGTCTGCAGACTAAATGTAAAAATACCGAAAACACCATTGATGTTCAAATCTCAAATCACTGATTGAACTCCTCATTTCATTCTCGAGCTTCCACTACGGTTTAAAATTCCGTAAAAACCAAGTTCAAAGTTGCATGAGGACAGACCACCTTTGAGATAGTAAATAAAACTCATAAACGTAATTGATATTCCAATCAAAGTACGGTTAATTTCCTACATATCTCGTATATGTTTCGTTTCTGCTGAATAGCAGACAAAGTTAAACGGTGAAATGGCAGTTTCATCTAAACTATATTTAAAACTATGCAGAATTTTTAAAAAAATACTACAAGTATGATTCTACTGGTAAATTTTATACTCTTTCCGATGGTGGTCATAACTCGATTTTAATATTTTCTAGTGGTAGCTCGAGATTGAAATCCAAGCCCACAAATAAATGTTAAATGAGATCCTCATTTTAGTTCAATTATTAACTTGCAAGTTGGATGCAACGAAAACAAAGCTCACCAGCGGTGATTCATTTGTTTAAATATTTTTTGCAATTAATGTATTAAATTATGTAAAACTTCGTTTTACCTAAGACCAGCAGTATTTGGGATTTGAATTTACAAACAGGTTTTTTCGTGTTCGAGTTCGGTTCGGTTCCGGTTCGGTTTGGCCAAAAAAATTCTTGTTCGGTTCGAGATAGTATATTCATATGAATGCATGCATACATATTACTCAGAATGTGATAAAATTGATTATTTAACTGCATATATTCTGAATTGACTACAGTTAATTTATTAATTCAAACCAAATAATTGCCTATTTAAATTGAGATCGAACAGGGTGTTCGTGTTTGGGTTTTGTTCGGTTCGAACAAATTTCTGTTCTTGTACGGTTCGGTTCGGTGCTCACAACTCTTGTTCGGTATTAGTGGCCGAATAGGCCGAACCGAACATATTCGGGTTCGGTCACACCTCTACGAGAAACACATTCAATCTCAACCACAACACGATTCAGTTGCGTGTCGTTGTTGAACGCTCCCAAGAAAGAAGTACAATATTATTATAAAATTGGCAGGTTCAGACACAACACAGGTATGAGGTATATATACAGAACAAGAACGCCGCGGTCATTATTGGAATACTTTGCGCAAGGCTTCAACAGGGTGTTTTTATTATAAATTTTGTCGATAGAACAAACTGATTTTCCGAATTTAACACATTATTAAGCAGCATCAGGTATGTTTCTTTCATCCATTTAATAATTATTGGCATTTAATCTTTCGAAGCAAACTGCATTTTAGAAGCAATATATTTCTAAACATGTAAACTGAAAGTCGAATCTATCAAAATAAATTGTTTATTTTCGTTGTCAATTATTATAATATCACAGTGCTATTGTAGGCTAAACTATCAGATATTTTGTGTGCAACGTTTTAACTTTTCTTTTTAACTACAGCAGTTCACAAAGAATTAATTATTGTTGATCCTTAGCTGGACAATTTGTTTCGAAGAAGTTATTATTAGCAAATTGAAAGTTTTTTTAATAATCATTCAGGATTGTAAAGCAAATTTGAAAATCACAAGTCAAAAGTCACAATTTGTAAGGAAACACATGCTTTAAGTAAAAAATCGATTTTCTCTACCGATTCAAGAAAGGACTGAAGCTTATTTATTATTTGTGTAGAATCCTGTGCAGTTGGTGGCAAACTAAGTGAAGTAGGGCATCCAATTCAAATTCTAAACATGTTAGTAGACAAAAATGTTGAAAGTGATCAAATGATACCTCAAACATTAAAATAAATAAATAGTTTCAGTTGGTGTGTCGATATTAAAGTTAATAAAGTTTTAAGTATACATGTGTGATTTATGGGATTATTTTTAGGGATATACTGTGTTTGCAAATTTGAAACCTAAAACAGTGAAGCAGATCCCACTGATTAGATACCTAAGAAAATAAAGTTTGGGAAATAAACTGTTTAAAAATGTCAAGACGCCGACTGGACATTCCTGAACCTATTAGTAACAAAAAATCGTAAGTTGGTATTTTTGTGTATAGATTCCACTTGATTCCACACATACCTGCCGTACGTATTCCGCCTCTGTCCTGTCACTTGAGTCAAGTTGTCGCCAAATAATCCTTCAAAAACCCGTACAATCTCCTTATGATCTCCATAATATTCTAATATTTGTTGAAGGACAACTTACATTGACTGGCAACTGGGTAATGTCACATGGAATTGTCGCAAACTTGACCTAAATGATCAAGAGGGGGATATATGATACTAATAGAATACGCATATAGAATTAAACTACAAATAAATAATCATGATCTGTCGTCTTCTATTGGTACGTTTGCATTGCTGACCCAATTAAAAGCGGGTTATTAGTAGGAATTAACTTTCGTTTTCCGGTGGTGAGTTTTGCAACTTGGTCAGCTTCGGTCGGTCATTTCAAAACGCACCACTGGCATTCCTCTTTCCGCAAACACAAAAGGGTGCGTGTCTAAGTGGCCAGTTATTCACATAAAGGATTCAATGAAGTATTTTGATAGTATCTGAAATACTACCGGGGTCTATGTAAAGCATTGAGAGCAGTGTCAATAGTACCTTTGCAACCTTTGTTGCGCATAGGGACACCCACGGTTCAGGGGGCCCCCAAAAGGAGAATATTTAAGAAAAAGAGGTTATTTTGCTAGAAAATTGCAAAAATGTCTTAAATTTTTCGCATTTTTGGTCCAAAATGCGGTTTTTACATAGGGGTCCCCAATTTAAAGTTACGCCAGTAATTAGGAGCTTTGAAGTCATTCGACTTGCAATCTTAAATAGCAAAACTTCAGGATGACTTCAAAGCTTCCCATGCAGTACATAGACCCCCAATACCATTCCAGGTACTTATTAAAAATCCTTTTTTAGTCAAACTGTTGAAATATTTATCCATTTTAATTTAATGTCGAAATAATCAAGTTTTTAAAAAATATTTTATAGAAAAATGGAGGACATGAAGATTCCAGTAAAACCGATACCTCAAATCAATCCTTACAGTAGTATGGTTTTTACGCCCCGGTACTTTGATTTGTTAAAAAAACGAAAGCAACTACCAGTTTGGGAGTATAAAGAAAAGTTTATGGATCTATTAGGGAAACATCAAACTATTGTTCTGGGTAAGTACTATTTTTAAAACAGTACGTTAAGTATTATGTACTAAAGAAACTTAGGCATTAATTAAATGGTTTAGCGAAAGCCTTAACATATGTTCCGTAGTAACAGCACTATGCAAGTTTAATTCTGTAGTAATTTACATTACAATCGGTTGCATTTTATTTCCTTAACAATGTACACAAGTCCTTGGGTTTACCAAAAGTGGGGGTGATACATTTATTGCTCTATTGTAAGATTGCAGTATGAATTAATTGTATTGCAATATTATTTAAATTCAATCACTTACATGTTTGTAGTGTAAATAATTTTACGTCTCATAACCACAAAAAGAATGTATTCATGTGTAATTTAGGGTAAGCTCAGCTGAGTCAGCTGCTTCTAAAAGACAATCATTGTTATAAGAATACGAGTCAATTTTAAAACCATATGAAAATGTACAATTTTGATGCTTGTAATTTTTTAAATTTATCGTTGTTTTACTATTTTTAATTGATCTAACCCGTAATTACAAAATACAATTGTGGGCGCTTTATTTTTTGAAAATGGAACTCCCGGCTTTAAAAAAGTTGTGGTACACTGTTCTATCATTCACAGTGAGTTTAATTGCTGTAGCCTCCCCCACCGATGAGTTTATTTAGATTATCCATACCCCTAAACCTTCCTAGTTTTTTAACGATCTCTAATTACTTATTAACTATATATTTTTTTAATAGTCGGTGAGACCGGCTCCGGGAAAACTACTCAAATTCCACAGTGGTGTGTTGAATACTCGCGAGGCGTTGGTAAACGTGCAGTGTCGTGTACTCAGCCTCGTCGAGTGGCCGCAATGTCCGTAGCTCAGAGAGTTTCGGAGGAGATGGATGTTAGTTTAGGCCAAGAAGTTGGATACAGCATACGTTTTGAAGATTGTTCATGTTCGAAGACACTTTTGAAGTAAGACTCGTATTAAATATTATTAAGTAGTATGCATAAAAATATAGAAATGACGTACTATCTGCATTTTCGACTACCCAAGATCTATTGTACCTCTTTTATATGTATTGAGAATAAATGATTTTTTTTTACTTTCCTAGATACATGACGGATGGTATGCTTCTCCGTGAGGGTATGTCAGATCCAATGATGGAAAATTATCAAGTTATTTTACTGGACGAGGCTCACGAAAGGACTCTGGCTACAGATATTTTGATGGGAGTTCTCAAAGAGGTCATCAAACAACGAAACGATCTTAAGTTGGTCATTATGTCTGCCACATTGGATGCTGGAAAATTTCAAGTAAGCACAACCAAATTAATATATTTGCCATTGGATTCAGCGAAGCTCTTATTTTTATTAGGCTTAGAAATCTAAGCCTTGCCTGATTAATGACAGATAAAGATTGCAGTTCAAGAATAAATTTACAATAATGTATGTAGGAAGGAAATATGCATGTTTCCTTATTATTCCTTCCTCGAATTTGATACTTAAAATGTTATTTTGGGATGAAACATATAATAAATGGTCTGTATGTTCTATAGCAATATTTTGACAACGCTCCTTTGATGAATGTACCTGGACGAACTCATCCTGTAGAAATTTTCTACACTCCAGAACCAGAGAGAGATTATTTGGAAGCGGCTATCAGAACAGTAATTCAAATTCACATGTGTGAAGAAGTTGAAGGGGATTTATTATTATTTTTAACCGGACAAGAAGAAATTGAAGAGGCATGCAAGCGTATTAAAAGGGAGATAGATAATCTTGGACCGGAAGTGGGCGAATTAAAATGTATTCCGCTCTATTCTACTTTACCACCTAACTTGCAGCAGAGAATATTCGAAGCTCCTCCTGGTAGAAAGGCAAATGGGGCAATCGGAAGAAAGGTAAATGACTAATTTTGTAATACAATGTAAAAAAATCGAAAAGAAATTGGAAAGTGCATTTATCTGATTTATTATGTTTGTAAATCATAGGTTGTGGTTTCCACCAACATAGCAGAAACATCATTAACAATTGACGGCGTGGTTTTTGTAATTGACCCGGGATTTGCTAAGCAAAAGGTTTATAATCCGCGAATTCGGGTGGAATCATTATTAGTTTCGCCAATAAGTAAAGCGTCTGCCCAGCAAAGAGCTGGTCGAGCCGGGAGAACACGGCCAGGGAAATGTTTCAGGTAAGCTCAACAAATATTCCGTTAATTATTTCACACATTATCATATTTTAGTCGCAGTGTTTCTTCATCTGCTATTTGATGTTATCTAGGTTGTACACGGAAAAAGCTTTTAAACAAGAAATGCAAGAAAACACATATCCAGAGATCTTAAGATCCAACTTGGGCTCAGTTGTATTAAACCTGAAGAAGCTTGGAATCGATGATTTAGTACATTTTGATTTCATGGATCCACCTGCCCCTGAAACATTAATGAGAGCTTTGGAGCTCCTAAATTATTTGGCGGCATTGGACGACGATGGAAACTTGACAGAGTTAGGAGCAATGATGGCAGAATTTCCTTTAGATCCACAGCTTTCAAAGCTTTTGATTGCTTCAACAGAATACAGTTGTTCAAACGAGATTCTTTCCATCACTGCAATGCTTTCAGGTAGACATTCAAACACTTTTTTACATTATATTTTGATTAAATTCTTAGCAGTATTATCAATGCTTGTTGTGTATTACTTACAGTGCCTCAGTGTTTTGTGAGACCAAATGATACTAAGAAGGCAGCAGATGATTCCAAATTACGTTTCGCTCATATTGACGGTGATCATTTGACCCTGTTAAATGTGTATCACGCTTTCAAACAAAGTATGTGGCTAATTTAATTTATTAAGACTTTTAATGAACTAGACTGTGTAATTTATTGTCGTATATTTAACAACATTTTTCTAAATTGCAGATAATGAAGACCCACAATGGTGTTATGAAAATTTCATTAATTTTAGAAGTCTGAAGCAAGCTGATAATGTAAGGCAGCAGCTATCACGCATAATGGACCGATTCAATTTGAAGAGAAGTTCTACTGACTTTACTTCCCGAGAATACTACATCAATATACGTAAAGCTTTGGTGTCAGGATTCTTCATGCAGGTGAGTTTTTACTACTAGCCATTTGTAGTCTTGGTATGAACATATATTTTATTTTTATTTATTTGCTCATAAATATGGCATAGTCCAATATAGGGTCCATTTTCAGGCGCTAAATTATCCGTAAGGCTAGAAACTAGGTTGATTTATATAATAGTTGAAAGTTAGGATAAGATCATTTACATTATATTCATTTTCATCAACAAGTTTATAGCAAATGTAGCATTTATTTTCGTTGATTTTTCCATTGTTTATAGGGTTAAATTCAAACTTATCTTCTTCATCCATAATAGTAGTAAATATTCACGAACGTAGATTTATTTATAAATCAAAAGTATACTTATACCTTGTACAACGAATTATTTAAAAATGAGACAAGTGACATGCTCCTGGAGAAATTACGTAGTTTCCTAAAATGTCTAGTAAAGAAGAAGCATCGAAGGAACGTTTATCAGGGTATTCATGAAAATGCGATGAACTTTGATGTTGGATGTGGTGACTAATCCTTCCTTTGGATGGATGAGGCAAACGAATTTTCGAATTCTTAGAAGACTCTTTCCAACTAAATCATCGAAACGTTAGATGCAATTTTGCCTGAGAATATATCGTCTCACTTTGCTGATGAAAGCGCTAACATTTCAGCGCAATTAGATTTGATATGCCTCTTGACTAGATTTTAAATTATTATAATGCAATTGTAGTTGAATATTAAAGTCGGTAGCTCTATTTAGATAGTAAATAACTTTGCGAAATTCTATGACCTCCAAGCAATACGTTAGCATTTGAGGAGGTATAACATTCGTTTGTTATAAATGAGAGTAGAGTAAGGAATATGTAGGAATTGTGAGTGATTGACCTGGAATAAAATTCGAAAGTGTCAGGAGCACCAAATAAGCATTTTATGTAAACAGAAGTGTCATGTTTGTCAAACCCCAACCTTTAATTGAATGTAAAAGAAGTAGCCACTGAAATACTGAAAGAAGGAATACATAAGAGATTGCAGAATTCTAATTTAGAGCTTACCCACCCCTAAGTGGGAGCAAATAAATTTTTCTAATGATGGCAGACAGCATCCAAATTGGCCACAAAGCTGGCACAAAATTTTTAGCCTACACTTCCGGTTTTAGAATTTTTCGATCCATTTTATTATCCTTCGAAGCTGACAGTATGATTTGACAGTAAAAGGGTTTACGGATTAAAGAGCTTTCAATCATGATGTTGAATATTTTAAGATAAGCAATCTTTCTGAATTTAAATAACATGCTAATTTTTGATCTCTAATTCTAACACAATATAATTTTAATTATACAGGTGGCTCATTTAGAGAGAAGTGGACATTATCTGACAATAAAGGACAACCAAACTGTTCAGTTACACCCGTCTACGTGTCTTGACCATAAACCGGAGTGGGTATTATATAACGAGTTCGTTCTCACGACTAAAAATTATATTCGAACTGTGACCGATATAAAACCAGAATGGTTATTAAAAATTGCACCACAGTACTATGACTTAGGAAACTTTCCACAATGCGAAGCTAGACGGCACTTGGAAATATTAAAAACGAAGTTTGAAACTAAGCAGTATCAGGATTTTTGATTATTTCATGTGTCTAAGATGTATCCTCCGGGTAAATTTTTCACTTTCAGTATGGATTTTGTAAATTGACACGCTTAAAGCTAGAACATCCTTTCAAACTATTTATATAAATTTTTCGGACAGTATCAAAAAGTTGTAGATTTTTATTTTGACTGATTGTTATTCAATTCGTGGTCATTACAGCCAGGCAAGTACCCAGGGGGAGTATTTTGGGTGCATGTGCACTTCCCAGAATGCGTTTGTTAATCAACAAAATAGCTTATTTTGCCATACAAATTCATTTTGGAAAAAAATTCGCGCCGGGTACGAATTTGATGCGTTTTAACTTGGTTTGGACCTAATTCAAAGCGCTCTATGGACTCAATTTGTACCTCATATTCGAATTTTGCTCTACTATAATAATTAATTTCTATAAAGCAACTTTGCTGTGCACCCCCCTCCCCCAGCTTACGATCCTGGGTACATTGGCGGATCTAGCACTAGGTTTTACAGGTCCAAACTCCCCCCTTGAAATCTGAATTTACATAGTAGATAAGAAGGTGCAATTCCCAAAAAAAGGTTTTTGCCATAAAAGTGCATCATAATGGAAAAAAATAAAGCAAAATGATGAATTTTGTGATGATTTTGACCCAATTTTTTCGCGCTACGCGCGATTTTGGCCTTATCTGTAGGTCGTATAGCATTTTCCCTTCCCCAAAATCAATTTCTGTATGTCAATTTCAATATCAATTTCGCAAACTAGAAATTATTCGATGTGATTACTCATGCGAATGAAACACCCCCCCCCCTTGATAAATCCTAGATCCGCCACTGCCTGGGTAACCACGTGTTAAAGACAGTGGTCAACTTAAACATTTGGAGTAATTCGTAATTCTATTGACAGATCTGACCAATAGAACAACAGTGTTTTTTGTTATTATAATTGTAACAATATGTTATAAAATAAAAATGTATTATTCTGTTGAGATGGTTATTGTATCACTGGTCAAGGATATTGATATTATTTAACCCACAGTGACAAATAATTTGATGTCTAGTTATACCTATTAGATTGCATTTACTTGGATTAAAACCATTCATTCCTGTTTTTTGAAACCATTAAGTAACAGTACCAGTATGTTTTGCTTCTTGTTCAATAATATTAAGTATTGTGGGAAAGTAGAACGTGAGTTGTTTTTAGTACAATGTTAATTGTTTTTACGAATACAGTTACAATAGGCATTAACAGAGTAGTTAAAATTATATTCTAGCAAGCTCACTTTGAGGTCTGTATATTGTGTAATGCCTTATCCTGTGAGACTGTTTTCACTTGTAGCCCTTCTAGCATATTGCTAATATGTTAGATTAACTAGCGTGTATGAAACCAGACAATGTACTCGTAAATTATATTCAGTGATATAATTTATTATTATTTTACGTCAAGTAAGTATACTTAGGCAGCCACCTGTCAAGGGAAATAAGATACCAGATAATTTAATGCGATTTTAGGCTTCGGATTTACTAAAAAATTTGTCATTTCGTTCAAAACCTATGCAAACTCCCTTGACTGGTCCTTAAAGTTTGGAAAAATTGTTTTCAAATGAAAAAGAAATCATTTATCTTTAGTGGGAAGACATTAATTTGTAATCACAACTTTCAAAAACTGATGTGGGTAATACGGATTTTCTGCAATTATTTCAGGAATAATGCTTTCCTGAGACGATTCTTTCACTATTTTTAGCTGAAGAAAATGTTATTACTATGAAGGTTTGAGTTAGAAACAATGCATTGAAAAATCAATGCATAGCTACTACCTGGTCTAAAATAGTTATTAACACTCTTTATTGAATTGAACGGAATCATGTTTCAGCATGTTAATTGAAACTAGTTTTCTCCCTATTATACAATTTATTAGTAAGAGTGTATGTATGCAGGTAGTCAAATTATAGCTTATTGTAGGTATACGTATGCTAAAAATATACTTTCTAAAGAGTTGTTAATTATTATATATCTATGATTATTTCTCTGTGCTGTAGTTGTGTTGTTATTCTAATTAAAGGTTCCTGAATATGAATTCTTTTTATTATTATTCTTAATTTTTTGTAGATATTATTGTAATTTAGAACTTTTATCAATTAATAAAGTACTTCAAAAACAACTCAGGAACACATAATGTAATCATGAAGCGATGTTTTACATCAATAGCTTAGTAAAAACCGTAACAAGTTTGTGTTTAAATGCATTTTAATCGGATTAACAAAAATGTCCATTTGTTTAAAAGACCAATTCATGTAGACTACCCACGACGAACATGGAACGCTTTATTCATCATCAAATCTATAATAAACTATATAACAAGGTACTGTATAAATCATCTGAAACAATCCGTAAAGTACAGATATGCTTTTTCATGAAATGTAACATAGGCCATGCAGAAAGTATTAAGTAACTTGGCATTTTCTTCGCTGTCTTCTCTTTTCATTGCATATGATCCTACGGCAAAAGCTAAAAATAAAAATAAAATATTGAATACAATCAGTAAACAGGGTTACAAATGAACACAAATTACTTTCAACTTCTTAAAGGAATAATATTTTACCCGCAATACTCTCCTCAAAGTGAAATCGAGTGGTTAACTCGTCAATTGACCCTTCCTTGACTCTGTCGATGACGTAAGTGTCTCCTTCCCAACCGACAAACACAACTTTTCCATTAAATTGATGCAACGAAAGTATTTGATGCTCGCAGTTCATGGTTCTATTTTGAAATAGAGAAAAATATGCACAATTATATTACAGCAATCGTTTTACGTAGAACTATTACTTTTATATTATTGTAAACTTACCCTTCCACACTGTTTCCTTTGGCAATTAAAACAGTTCCATCAGTCGTAGCAACAGCATACGAATCTCTGTCCCTACCATTAGCTGACAAAACGTTGCCTGCCACTTCGGTAGAGATATTTTGATTTCGCATGCTATTTTTGTCCAGTTCAAAGTACTCTATGAGAATATGATCAGCAGGAGATGTATTTCTTAAACTATCAGAAAATCAAGAAACTAATTAGCTCAACTCCTCATCAATAGTTCTCAACATTCATGAGTTAAAGTTTGAAAATAATTTAACAATACGTACATTGAATATTCTAGAATAGTCGTTTTGGCGGACCCTTCTTGAGAAACTGAATTACCAGCTGAGTTTGGGTCAGTCGTTGTAGTAGAGCCACTAACTTCAGTGTTTGGATTGATAAGTAACGGATCCCTTAAAGGAGTTTCGGTAATCTTCGTCACAGAGCCTCCGGGCTGACCGACTAGAATTGACACAAGGTTTTCATTAGAATGTAGAGAGACCGATCCGATCTGATTGGCAAATTCCCATTTATTCATCGGGTACAATCTCCCGTCATAAACTTCGCTATCAGACTTATTTTCATCTTCTTTATCTTCTTTCCCCACCTGTAACATTAAACATAATTTCTAAGTACCAGTGCAACTATGTATTCACATTTAATTTAGCAAAAGACGATTAAGCGTGCTCACAGTCTCATCAACCGCAGGTTGTTCAGCCTTCCATTGGTATGTTCTTAATACTCGATCAGTTAAACCGACAATTAATTCAACCAGACCATCTCCATTGACATCCCCAATGACAGCGACTTTGGTATTGCACACAATCCGCTGAGAATGAAAAGGAACAAACATACCATGGTCTGAAGAGGACGTTGGAAGAGAGTATTCGGCTTCGCCACTTTTGTCACATGAACTTAAATCGTACTGAGGGTCAAAAATGTGACACCAACCTTCCACAGTTATAGCTACTAAAACATTTCGATTAATATTTAACAGATCTCCTACAGCTACGGCAGATATGGTTCCTAAATCTGATGCACTGCACAGACATTTATCATCTCTATAAATTAATAAATCTCCTTCAGTCGTGCCTATAATGAGTTCATTTAAACCATCATTATCACAATCAGCAAAACATATAGAACTTTTAAGTACACTGCCTGAGAACTTGAGTTCTACACATTCTGAAAATGACAGAGTACGCATTGTTAATTGATTGTACTATTGTCTACTACGGCTGATTCTAATTTTAAGTCACAAAATATTTGCACAGTACATGACCGCATCTAAGTTGAATATTTATAAGAAATTAATATATACACGACGGCAGGTGAACATTGTGTGATGTTGAGAAATATAATGGTAGTAATTCTGTATGAAGTAAAAATAAATATTATTAAGAAAGACTGTTGATGTTGAAGTTGTTTTGAACACTCATTCAATTTAAGTAAACTTTGTCGACTTGTTGAATACAGACTGTGACTCAGAGTCTATATCACATTGCTCAATGATCTTTTTACGAGATAAAAGGTTGACAGGGATTCTATCTTTCAGCATTTCCTCATTCAACATCTGCCAACGACTGGGAGGCCAAACTATGCACTTGGCCTTTGATTTGACCAATCCTAATGCAACTGGTCCAAAAATATTTGAATCCAATGATTGTCCTCGATGATCTCCTTCGATCCAGCAGTGCCCTTGTGGAATGGTTACAAACGACTTGTGATACCCGTGGGTTTCCACGACATCCCCCTGAATAACATTAGTACACTTTAACTTTAATATGACTGATTCTATGTATGTCATTTTCATGTTGAGTGTAGTTATTTACCCCTAGTGCAATTACTCGTTTTATAATTCTCTGCTTGGGATTCCTTGGAGAAACCACTGCAATTATATCGCCACGGTGTATGGTATTATAAGAATTTGTAGTTATTGGCCAATTGTAGAGAAATACATAATCACAACTTCCATTTGATGATTCAGGGTTGAACACTGGTTGCATAGAAAATCCTTCGACTCTGGCAACATATCCTACTAAATCCACCAAAGTAATTCCAGCCGGTATTCCAATTGCGACAGTTTTGAAAACAGTCTTTAACGAGCGAGACAACTTGAGCATTGAGTACAGATATTGAATTATATACACTCAAATTTTAAATAAAACCGAAAGTTACAGATCATATCCAGCCGAATTCACAGGGACAACAAATTCATAACCAAAATGTTACAGGATGTGAGTAGAATGTGTCGAAGCAAAATAAATTTCTAAAAGAGAAAAAGAAAAGCACGTTAATATTGTCATAATTGTATATAATCATTGAGCTTAATTTGCTGTTTTAATGATGATGATAATGATAACATATCGATGTATATAGATCAATCAGATATATACATAAATAGACATCAGGGACAGACCCAACTACAAACAGTGTTACGAAAAAAATCGAATTATACAGTTTTGTCGTGTAAATAAAATTAAGAACAAACCAAGAAATATACCAACAACGAATATATTTAATAGTTAGTAAATTTTTGTTGGTTTTTAAATATTAGATTTTTATTTTGCATTTGCTGTTTGTATTTTTTACAGCTGGAGTCATTTCATACTTTTAACTATGACTACCATTATCTGATATCTGAATATTATACCAAAAAAGTGAAAGTTGGCGTCAATATTTTAGATATTGAATGATTAAAATAGTTTCTGTTTCCCAGTGACTTGCGATAGTAAATGTTATTTTAATTTATTTCTATTTTAATATATAGTAATACTGTCAACTGTTGACTGTCAACGCATTCAAAAATTCAATTGACCAATATTATAAATGGCCAACACACACTATCAACTATAAATGTACAAAACAGAACCTCTCAGCTCTCAGTGAACATACCCAAACAGTCTTTTAAGTTTAAAGTGTATGTGAGTTCAAAAAAGAGCTGATAGCTCAATTTCATCGCTCAAATCCGCTCACAATATTGAATAATAATATGCTAATCTCTGATAATCTATTCTAGTAACAACTAACAATACCTATGACCTAGCAAATCAATCAATGAGTTAGGTCAAGAGATGATTGATGATACACACGTGTGCAAATGATGGATGAAGAATCACGTCAATCTAGACACAAAAGTAATAATAATCAAACACATACAACATAAGTAAACAAATAGTGACGGGATAAAATGGAATTATTTTTCATTTTTATAATACAAACAACAATGGAATTACCAAGTGATACAACCCATCCACAGATCAACAGCTCAATCATCTATTAGAATCAATTTTCAGATTCTCAGACTCAGGCAGGACAGGTGACAGGAGGGTCAATGGTTTTATTTGGAACGTGATTTGTTTCCGACTTCTAAGAAGTACCCGAGCCGAAATCCGAAGAGAAACAAAATTAGGGTCTCATTCTCAGCAAACAACAGGCGAAAGAATCCTGTTCATATTATATTAAATCTAAGCGCGAAACACAGGGCTCTTCCTTGGTTTTCTGTTTAATTGTCCCACCCTCTTTCTCTCTGTGGTTCTTGAGTTCCTGCTCTCTCGGTTACGTACTTGCGTTTTAGTAGCGGTTTTAAGTCTTGGCATTTAAAACCCTTCTTTGGACTCCACAAAGAAAGACTCGGTGTGGACAGAAATTAGTTTATCGAGAAACTGTAATACATGTTGGTGTGTACCAGGCTGTATCTAGCGGCAGGGAAGTGCGCAGCCCCCCCCCCCCGAAATCTCAAAAAAGAGGTTATTTAGGTTCTATTTAACTAAATTTTTTCGCGCTACGCGAGCTTATTGTCATTTATAATAACATTGTTACCTTGGTGCTCCCCAAAACCAAATGCTGGGTACGGCCCTGGGCAAGGGCGTAGCCAGGATTTGGTTTCGGGGGGGCAAACTCAAAACATAAGGTATATATGTGCTCATTTTCGCGCGAAGCGCGTAAAATTTGGGCAAATTTGGGCAAAAATGACCTTAAAATACACTAAATTCGCGCGTAGCGCGAAAAATTCGCGTTTTTTGTTCTTTCAGGACACAATAACCTATTTTTTCCAGATTTCGGGGGGGGGGGGGGGGAATTGCCCATTCCCCCCCCTGGCTACGCCAGTGGCCCTGGGTGTGTATGGTGAATGTGGCAGAAATCAGAGAGGAATCTTGGGAAATCCTATGTTTATAATTAATTAATTACGGTAAAAAATATTAAAGATAAAAAATAACTTTTTTAAAAAGATATTAGTATGTATGCGGTTGAACACATTTTAATTTTCGTTTGCTTTATTTCGACTGAACAATGCGATAAAGGTGGCCAAATTTAAAATAAAGCGGAATATTCCTATTTCTCCAATCATACGTTCAATATGAGGCGGAGTTTTCGCTTTGCTTCATTCCACGAGCCGAAACGAATTTCGTATTTGATTCTTATTTTTATGCTAGTCCCCTAAATATGTGACCTAGATTCGTTCTTGAAGTTGAGTATTTTATTTATAAGCATCCTTTTTAAACTAAATATATTTACTCCATTGCATTTTTGCCCCGGAACGGGACCGTGGTAAGCTACGCACACTGCCGACCAGGGGCGAGCTTGCATCTATCCATACGTTTGCATGCAAATATGGACCATCCCTACGTTTGCATACAGATATTCACAAACCCTACAAATACAGCATTATCGCGAAGTATTAGTAGGGATGAGTGTGGTGTATAATATTGAGAGAAATTATAACTTTGTATACATGAGTAGGATGGATTCATTTTGCGCAACCCAAACCACTGCCATTAACAATGAGCTGTCTAAGAAAGTTCGACGTAAAGGAAAGGACTGTGGGGTAAAAATTAGTTATAAATAACAATAGCCAAGCGTATACAATTTAAGACCCTTTTTGCTTAAGCTCGGCTTAACCTATCTAAAAAGCTCTACCCTTCGTTACTTTGTGTTTGATTTATTTTCTAACAAATATCACTCCGATAATTATTCTGTAGCATTATTATGTCATTTTTTGAAGCATTTTCTAGAAGGATTGTTTGCTAACTACTGGGATGTTGTTTTTAGATGAGGTAGGGATGGTATGCTAACTCCTGGGATGTTGTTTTTGGATGAGGTAGGGATGGTATGCTAACTCCTGGGATGTTGTTTTTGGATGAGGTAGGGATGGTATGCTAACTCCTGGGATGTTGGAAGTATGGTAAGAGTATAGGTATGAATTGCCAGAGAAATGGGAGTTATCTTTGGAATTGCCAGAGAAATGGGAGTTATCTTTGGAATTGCCTGAAAGTGCATATACGTTGTTGACCCACTTGATAGACTATTCAATTGATGTCAGAAAAGGATATGAAAAAGTGAAGAAATATTGATGATTGTATATATAGGTGTATATGTATATGTCTATTTTGTGTAGGTACCTTGAAGACTTTACTGATTGTGAGTTTTGAGAACCCCAACCGAAGACTTTAGAATCCTTTTTATTTTGTTTTAAAATCATATACTCGAACCCGAAAAATTCGTACACTCCCCGTTCCATGCTAGAGGTGCGACCGAACCCGAACATGTTCGGTGTTTGGTTCGGTTCGGCCACTAATACAATAATTTAGAGCAATTCCCGAACCAAACCGCACCGGAACAGATATTTGTTCGAACCGAACCGGAACACAAAAAAATTTAATTGAAATTATTTGTTAATGAATAAATTAGTTTCAGTTATTTATTTCAGAATAACAGTTTTTTATCACATTCTGTGAGTACTATGTATTCATGAGGCATATATCCATACTATCTCGAACCGAACCGAACAAAAAAAAATTTCTGGCCGAACCGAACCCGAACATTATTTTTATATGCGTAGCCAACCCGAACCGAGTCGAAAATGAAATTTGCCAAACCGAACTCGAACACGAAAAAACCTGTTCGGTCACACCTCTAGTGTATGCCACCAAACCAATTAGATATTTTACGATTCAATGGTTCTGATGAACTAATCATAGTTTTCAGTTTACAACTAAATCAATATTGTAATTGCAATATCTACTACTTTACTTACAAACTTATAATTAGTTTTGTAAACAAAGAAAACCACGAAAAGTGTTAATGTGTGATTACGTGATGAGACGAACGAATGAATGAATGCTAAGCGGTTAAAATGAGACAGAGCTACAATGCAGCTCACTGAACTCACAATCAGCATCACACGAATCACACACACAACAAATTTTGGCTTGTAGTGTATTTTACACACTAAATGTGTTGAATATCGACAAGTTGCTGTAAACGTGACTTAGGTGAGTAGGGTTGAAGCGGGGCTGTCTGTTAAAAACAGAATATAAGCATTAACAACTCGTATGAAGTTGTAACAGTTCGGATATTACATTGTCAGTCTGTCTGTTGAGGTAATTATGTTTTCGGCGCGCCGTTTGATGAATTGGCGTACTAGGAGTTCACTCCAGTCAGTCGACCCCATCTTTCAAACAATTTTACCACCATTGCGCTATATTAACGTTGTATTCTTTATTAATTATTATTTCTAAAATTCAATAGTGATCAGTTGTTAGTTATTGTTCCAATTCCTTTTTTATATTTAAGACTTCATGCAACAGTGAGTGCACTTTTAGTGATTGCCGCACGTTAAAAGGCTTACTTTTTAGAACACTTATTAAAAACGAGTGGGGGAGAGCAGAAGAGACGAGTGCATTCTTCATTCTGTTTGTAGTCCGTCGGAGTTTTCCGGTCCGATTAATTGTGTTTGTGTTCTATACTTCCTTGAACTGATTGTGTGTGTTTTAGCAAATATCAGTAATTGCAGTTTAGCTAAAAATCAACTTCCGGTGTTCCAACCGGGTGTAATAAATTGGATACCAAAATATATTAAAAGGTGAAACAAAAAGTTGATTTGAACTTTTTAGCATATTTACCATATTATAATAAATTGACAACGAATGACTCGATTTAGGCAGCGGGATATCTATCCTCATACCCTCCCAAACTGACAGGAGGCTACACGTAAGCTTTCAGAAGTATAGGAGGTTACGGAGGTTACTTATTTAACCTCCCTGGAGGGTAGACTGATGTGAATTTATAACATATAGAAAGTAGACGACCAGGCCGGTCGAACGATTTATCAAACAAAACAATAAATTGAGATCCCCCAACCAATCAAATTAAGACTCTAGCCCATACCCCTAATTTTTCAAAAAGAGGCATCAAAAAACTCTAGGGGCAAAACTTCGTCAAAATACTGACCCGTATATATTTCGTATTTATTTGGGGGACATCCAGAGCCCAAGGCTTATCTCCGAACCCCATCAATACAACATGACTCTACCCCATGCCCTCTACCTGTAAAAATTTGGCGTCGCCGTAACTCTCCAGGAATGGGGAACCATTTAAAAACAACTGTATCCAAATATACAGAGTCATTATGTATTTATGGGGCTCGGGCAAAAGGCTTGAATGCCCACCAAAATAAATCCGAGTATACAACGGTCAGTATTTTGGCAAAGTTTTTTTTGTAAATATTGCCCCCCCCCCTTGGTGGTTTTTGAGATTTCTGTTTTTGTACACGTAGGAGGATGGGTTAGTGCCATTCTGGCGTTATCTGATTGCTTGGGGGATCTCGTTCGACTGGCCAACATCTGGTCGGCTACCTACCATAAGTAATACATTCACATCAGTCTACCCTCCTGGGAGGCTACTACCCTCCTACCCTCTTGGGTGGCTATCTAAGTAACCTCCGTAACCTCCTATACTTATGAAAGCTTAAGAGACAGCTTGTTTAGCCTCCTGCCAGTTCGGGAGGTTAGGATTTAGGAAGGGCAGCCGGGCAGGAGGTTAGATATGCCGCTGCCTAAATCCGGTTTTAATCCCAGATTACTAAAGAACGTCAGGAACAAAATATAATAATAAAATTGTCATTTATGATAAATTATTGTTTGCAGCTATGTTTGTATTACGATTGATAAAACTCCATAATGACAAATGTAGGTTTTTTGATGAGTTGGCACTTAAATGTAATAGTTTTGAATTTAGATTAATACCATATTTGTTAAACAATATTGCTGAATATGCTGAATGGGAAAATTAAGTAGGTAGTTATTTTTAAATTATCAACCCTATGAATTCCATTGTGGTGTTTATGCTCGTCTCCTCAAACACAGCTACAATTAATAGTTTAATTATTAGTGACATTATATTTGCAGATTTCGAAAAAATGAATCCCGACGAGATCCCAGACTCCACTGTTCCTTCAGCAGGACAAATTATAGGAACAGGAAGTGTACCAAAACTAACCGTGACAAGACAGATCTTTCCTCATTCCGATTCTGCTACACCTTCCAGTTCCACTACATCTCAGCAGTTCAAATATTTTTCTAACCCGCGTACATTATTCAGACAACTGCATCCCTCCCCACCTCAATCATCAGTTCCCGATTCTTCAGCAATGACGTACGGTGCCTCCTCTCTGCCATCACAATTCTCATTACGTGGTTTGACACATTTAGTGGCAGGTATAGACACATCTAATAAGGATACATTTCAAATGCCGGAATCTCCTTCAATGCCTGTGAGACATTTTTTAAGACCAAGTATGTGTTCTACAACTTCATATCCCAGAAATACTAATTTCAAAGCACCACCAAAAGACATTGGAATGAAAGTCAGAATGCATGATACAACGACAGAATTTATTTCCCCTGCTCAAGATTATTTTGACGGTGTTAGAAATTCTGTAGACAACCATTCTGGAAATAATTCTGGAAATAACTCGAATTCGTCAAGTCAAATTAAAAATTATTTAAAGCAAATGCAACATTTGACAACGGGTGTAGATAATTCTAGTTCCAATGAAAACTCTGAAGCTTCGTTCTCTTCGATTCTCTCTGATAATGTTGTTGGCACCACTGCGGAAATTCCTGGTGTGGTTGGTTCAACTAACAGTTCTAACAACAGTTCAGTGCATTCCCAAATGGGCACAGAAGGAGGACTTGCAATTTCAAAGCCAAGGGGGAAGAAAGTTCAAACCAATAATGTGGACGATTCCATTAAGAAAGTTATTGCCTACACAGATGAGGATGCAAATATGTCCCTGATAGAACCAGATGAAGAGTCTAGTAGCAGCTTTTCCAACTCCCGTAATGATAGCAATTCTCAGTTTAATGATATTTCGGAACCTCATTCTGATTCTGATGGAGCAAGAAGAACTCAAAGAAAACGAAAGCCGACGAAACATTTTATGCAAGATATGATTGTTCCACTTAAGTTAAAAATGAGAAAAAAGCAAGCCGACATGGAATTTAAAGCAAACCAGAGGAACTTTTCATTTGAAACCATGGAGAGTGAAAAGAAGAAGGAGAATACCTGCGCAGATTCCGCTACTCCCCCTGTGGTTGATAGCTCAGGTCGAGGTCGGGGCAGAGGAACAGGTAGAGGACGAGGAAGACCAAGAGGTTCTAAGAACAAGGTTGATAAAGGCAAAAAAAATAGTCCTGTGAAAGAACCTGAAGAAGAGATTAAAATTAGCCCAGAAATTAAGAGTGAAGATCAGAGTCCGAATGAAGAAGTTACTCAGGTTGAAAGTAGTACCAGTGTTATCTCCCAAGTTACTCCACGAAAACCACGTGGCAGGGGTGGAACTCGAGGTTTGCATTTTTTTAATTTAAAAGTTTGATTATATAATATCCTATTAAAGAAATGATGAGAGTTATGTGCGTAGCTTACATACAATTAGAAGTTAATAGTTATCCAATTTTACAGGGACCCGAGCAAGAGGATCGCGTGGGGGAGTGTCTAGAAAAACCCCTTCACCAAAGAAGAGAACTCCGAAACAGCAGCCACCAGCAGAAAAGAAGCCAGTTTTACTCGTATTTGAAGAAGAAACTCGAATGAGCGCTGATATTAAACCTATAATTCCTGAAAAACCAATTGGTAATTTCAACTTCTATGTGTTTTATTATTTTTATTTATTTATTTGATCATACAGGGTTCACTTCTTAACTTAAAACTAACATAACCTACGAGGCAAAAAGCCAATATAGTATGATTAAAAAGAAAAGCTAGTAACCAGTACGCAGATGATACGATTAGAGGGACTTTTAGATTGTATTAGTATTAGCTACATAGAGTAGTTCATTCAGACCATTTCATATACAGTTTTGAGAATTCACTATTTTTTACTCCCAGCAGTTTATGAGACAAATCACATTACGTTCTCAATTTTTGGAGTTATCAATATTAAAGTAGATGTTCAATTATAAGTCTTGCTGTGTGGAGTTAACTTTCATCAACCTATTACACGCTGCGTACATTCTTTTTTATTCGTCTTCTGGCTTATTTGAAACACGATTTTGTAAAATAAGGTTTAATATAGTATAAAATATTTCTTGTGTTTTCAGCTGCTACACCTTCGCAGGATGATGAATCAAGGCAGTCTCAAGCTAGTACTCAAAGTGCAAGTAGTACGTCCGCTGCCACCAAAGCTAAAAAGTTCATCAAAGATTTGGTGGTGGACAGGTACGTCAAATTATCGCATTGCTGATATCCAAAATCAGCAATAAAACTTTAGAGTCAGTTTTAACAGTTAAGAAAAATTAATTATGATTTTTACATTTCAATGTAGGAAACTTGCCACTGCCGAAACTTTATTTGAATACCGATGGCCTCAGGATGAGACAAATACTGACAGTTACATGTTGCAAGAACAGATTTCTGAATATTTAGGTGTTACTTCATTCAAGAGGAAGTACCCAGATATAGCACGACGGGTTGTTGATATCGAAGAACGAGATTTTCTGCGAGCGCATAAAATAGTTACCGAGACGCAATGTGATCTAGGCCTGACAGCTTTATGTAGTAGTGATGTCAAAGATATTATGTGCAATGACTTTCCGGACAAATACGAAGAGTATCTAAGAGTTGTTGCCTTAAAAAGAGAGCGAGAGGTTAAAGCAAAACCGAATACATCAACGTCTCCCATAGTTAGAGATAGATCAGCAGAATTTATGCGTCGAGTAATTAAAAATTGTGCCAAATGGAACAAAAATATGAATAAAGAGAGAAAAGATGACCGGTCGTCTTCTTACGATCTACAAACAAACACCTTGAATTATCCTAAAGGAAAACATATGATATTGCCACCGGAAGCAACTGCCATCGGTCATTATCCTGTTGCTGTTTTACCCGGTCATTACACTGACAACTTTCAAAGGTAATTTTTCAACCTACACTTGACGACGACGAAATGAACCAATTGTTGTATACAATGGGATAGTTAAATAATTGCTCAATATTGTTTGATTTATAGATACACCAGCGACGAACTGAAATATCTCCCCCTAAATACAGTGCTGTATGGTCCAGTGTTACCGCAGAAGTCTGATAAAAATGAATCTGATGATAGTGGCACAGATACTTGTATATCTACTTCATCGTCCGATGATGCATCATCAACGTAATAATTTAAACATTTTCTGGTGGCTTGCTTCTTGCTTTATATATCTATGTGTAGAAAAGAGTAAATTTCTTAATCGTCCCACATTTTCTTTCATTTTTTAACGTTTATTACATACCCATTAAATATTGCAATTTTAAATGTATACTTTGGGTCGTACAATTAGCTCGATACAGTATAATGTCTTTTCCTTGTAAATGTTCTACAATAATATTCCGTTTTCAGAACGTCAAGAAGCGACATAGAGATGATCCCGGACGAAATAGCATTTCCACTTGGACGTACAATTGTTACGGATAAGCTTACAGTACTCAGTACTAATTCTAACCCCATGTGCAAGAGTTGTGAAGGAAATGCACTCAAAAATAAGGATGGGCTGGAAGAAGTATTAATACATTGTACAAAGTGTGATGTACCAAGTAAGTAGTGTTACCAATATCACTTTATACGATTTTGCTTTTATTCGTAGTACTTGTAGACCTCAAGTACATTTCTGCTTAAAAGCAATATGCTGCCTTTAATTATTATTATTATTTATTATTATTATTATTTATTGATCAAAAAGATACACATCATTACAGAGGGTCCACTTTTAATTACTAAACTAACCTTATCAAATCAATTATAACTAGGCTAATATTAATGAACTTTTTAAACAGATCACCCAACGTGCTTGGAATTAACATTAGACATGTTGCCTTTCATCAAAAAATATAATTGGCAATGCACGGACTGTAAAAACTGTATTGAATGCAACGATCCCGCCGATGAAGACAAAATGTTATTCTGCGATTTATGTGATAGAGGGTAAATTATCTCTTATTGATAATGTTATTTATTAACTAATAGTGGCAAAGAGTTGAGTTTCATTGGCTGAAATTGACTTGTTTGGCTTAAGTTGACCATGACAAAAAAAAACTAATAAGCAGATTTATTGAAATTCGTATTTCTCACAGGTACCATATTTACTGTGTTGGACTGCGGAAAGTGCCTACGGGACGGTGGCACTGTAGTGTTTGTTCGGTTTGTCATTCCTGCGGCGCCAGAGATCCTTCTTCAATAGGGGACCGATCAGCAGAATGGCATCATGAGGTAACGTGAGATACTTGAAGTTTATTAGTTTTTTGCTCAATTAAGTCAATACTTATTTAGATACTTATTTTGTTACAGTTTAAAAAAGGAGACAAGGGCATCAAATTTTATTTACACTCACTATGCAATTCATGTCATAAGTTGTATAAAAAAGGCCTTTATTGCCCTGGTTGTCTAAAGTGTCATGTCGACCCTGATGCTAACCTTTTGGAGTGTCGAAAGTGTGAGAAATGGGTTCACAAAGGTAAACCTAGGTTTGATTTATCCTCTTCTTTTTAACATTTAGTATGAATCATTAATATTTTTAATATATTAATTTGCTGTTTATTGTTGTAGCTTGCGTCAAAAATCGTCCCCTTCAGAGCATGTTTGGTTTCATGTGTGATCCCTGTGATGCAGAGTTTAGGTCCCGAACAAAATTACCGTCGCACGTGAATTGACTGTGAGTGAATGTTGGATTTAAAAGCTGGGTGACGTTTCGTGACACTGTTTTAGGAATCGTATCTTTTTACCTTTGTCGGTAAAACCGACTTAATTTCATAAATAGGCAAAGAATCGATGTTTTGTATGTTTTTAAGTATGGGTGTGACATTTATAAAGTGAGGCTCCTTTAGATCGTTCTAATGTTTTCTTCACTAACTGTCGTAATGGTTTACTGTCCACATACTAGCTTTAACAAGAATTACTAAACAGTTTACTTTATCCAGCTGATTTGCCAAAAAAATAGTTGTCGCACTTGACGAATTTTAAATTAATTCTTTGGAAATGCGCGTTTGACACATGGAATACCTTTAGTAGCCTGGTAACGCCGCTACGAGACCGCTCGCGGCCGGGAGATCGCGGAAGAAAAAAAAATTGTTAAATCGAAGACCGACAATTTTTTACGCGGAATGAACAACGGAAGAGAAATATCTATCTAGTGTGAAAAAAGGGAGAAAGAGAGAGAAACCAATTTTTGCGCCAAACGTTGTTACATGTACCTATTATAGCACTTTTATGGAAAAGTTTTGAATACATTCCGACCGCGGGCTCGGAGACTGGTCAGATTGGCTGTGAGACCGTTTGGTTGGATAGTATTCCATGTATGACGTTTGAGGTGCAGGGTCGTCATGTCATCTTAATCTACCGGAATAGACAAAATTATATTATGCGGGCATTGTGTTATAGCAATTAGTCACAAACAAATTAGTAGGAGAAAATTATGTTAGTTGTAACATTTTGTGAGCTACTGAACATTTTATACTAATAATAGATGAGCTAAGCTATGGCCTGTTTCGATAAGCAAAAAACAAGCACATTTTTTTGGAATGCAAATGTGTGTATCTGAAAGACCTTGTTTTGAAAGTTACAATGAAGTGTTTTAGATCAAATTGTCAATATGTTTGGGAAGGGGACCCTTGATATTCAAAAACTTTGTAATTCTGTACCTCAGTCATTATTCAAGTGAACTAAAATTTTACATAGTGTAGGCAATATAGTTCCCCAATCCTCACCGTTCAAATATTTAAAACTTGGCTCTAAACATTTTCACAATTTTGATTTTTAATTTTAACTGTTTAAGCAATTTTCATACGCCAGTTTACTTAATTGAATACTTGGATGAAATATTTTCGGCAGCTTAACAGCTGCTGGGGAAATCTGAAAAACTTGCCCCGCCCCTTGCGGGGCGGGGCTAAACTGGAGAAATCAAAGAATTTTCCAAGTATAATTTTAAACTAAATTCAAACTATTGTAATTGAAGGATGTAACAGCAATTTATATTATATTAGTGCACCACGTCCTGCAAACACTAATGAAATCGGTTCCAATTTGGTATACAAAAGCATTTCAAGCAGTTGGTTTATTTTATCTTAGTTACTATTTGATTTTTAATTTTCAGTGCATGAACCATCGATTGCAAAAGGGAATACGAAAACCTCGGTATAAGTGAACTAAATAAATAAACCTTACTGCATAATTGTTATATAATTAAATCTGGACTAATAAAAGGAGTATTTAACAAAACATATTACCATCTTTTTTCCAGAGGTATGTTACAGTGTATTAATTGTATGGGATTTTGCCCCTGGTCGGCACCGTCTAAAGCTGTGAAATATGCAGAGTATAGCTTGTTAAAATTGAACGATCATTTACAATTCTATCTAGGATGCAACTCCAAAGCTCTTTTGAAATAATGCAAAGTAGGTTTATATTTTTTGTAGTTTCTATAATTGTCACAATGATAATGTGTATTTATGTAGCCATTTTTGTAGCACACGATTAGTGAATTGTGTTCAATAAGTGACGAGTGTTAAGCCGTGTAGGTTTGTTTTTAATGATGACGCAAGGTTTTCTGACTTGATTGATATGCAACCGTTACTAATATAATGTGTTGTCATTTACTTTGTTATTTTACAATGTGTACTAATGAATTTATTCTACGTGTTTTCCACACGGCTCATTAATAAAGGGGATATGTCATATGTTTTCTGAACAAGAGACATACACTTATTCATTTGATGTGGATAGATTGCTATTAAGACGTGGCATTCTAAAGACTATTGCTGTACAAGTGCACTTTCCTTACATTAAAATATTTTCAGAATGTTGTGTGTTTCACTTCACTCTTGTGTAAGGAATATTAATGTAAAATCACTCACGAATATGGATATGAGCTGGGATGCCGCTCCATGATTTTTCAGGCCATTTAATATGTTTATTGATAATATTAATCAATTGAAAAATTAAAGATAGTAATTCTGATGTGAACCTGGCATCTACCATGAAAGCTGATTGATTGTCTGGAAGATTAAAATAGTGCTAGTAATTCTTTGTACGACACTTTTGTGAGTCGATATTTATTTTGTAAGAATGATATCTATATCATACTTAATATAAGATCTAATAATAAGATTTGTATGGTGAATCTTTAAGATTTAGTTCCTTAGTTGAAATGTTATATCAAACATTTTGTCATTTAAAAAAATAGTGTGTTCTGTAAAAATGATTCAATGTGTTATATAGCAAGATATAATATTCTAGACTATGGTTAGATAGATTAGAATGTACGTACATTAAGCATACAAAAAGTATTGTCATAATTGATTTTTATCATGTTCTCCCGCATTGTTTTTACTCCTGAAATGATTTACTGTAAATCTAATAAAATAAGATGGAATCGCCCTAATAATGAATGTGTAATTTAATTAGATACAGCAACACATTTTGAGTGATTTAAATGCGTATTGTACATTATGTAATCTCAAACATTTATTACCTGTTTTCTCTTGTCAAAGTATTAAGCAAAGCTAACTGTATTCTTCAAATGATCTACGAATGTCGGCTAATGTATGCTCATTATTAAAATACTTTTGCCCACAACGACTAATTCTAAATGTTGTCGTTCTTTTGTAAAAAGTCTATACTGTTATATTTAGAAGGTTCTCATAACATACTATCAGTAAATATTCTTGTTTAACTGTTACAAGTGTACACATTGTAAGGCTGTAAATAATCTCGGATGAAACACCATAATCAAAATTCTGAAAGTGCCAGCAGTTGTGGAACGACTTATTTTTGTAGTTTTTTTAACATACACGGTATAGGTAGTTGTTATGTGGTGCACAATGTAATAACTAATTGAGAGAATTATTAAACAGATTTTTATCGTTTTAAATGCCACAATTTTGCGTGCCCATAGTATAATATGCATGTAGTCAGTATTTCTCATTTTTCATATTTTTGTATTCCGAGTAAGTTCTCTCAACTATCAGCGAAAGGAAATTAGAACATTGAAACCATTCATTCATAATTATTTATTCTGAGACGTATTTGTATTAAATGCATGTATATTATCACTTACAGTATACAAATGGGATATGTTTGGACAAAAATTAATTTAGTGATTTCAAAGTACATTAGATCAGAATTCTGGGTAAGCAAAAGAAACAAATAATATTTTCAGATTTACAAATATCAATAGTAACATTTCAAGACTTACTTCTTGCTAGAACCTTTGTAGGTTCCTAAATAGTAGTACATAACAATAATAAATGATAACTAAAGGATTAATTAAGGGCGATATTATTTATGGACATTTTTAGGGACAAGAATATATGTAGGCTATCAGGGTGAAGAGAGATCCTATATTCAGTCGTCGTGTTCTCATGCTTACAATTGATCTTGTAAACGTTCTACATCTTTTTCTGATTTATACATCACCTTCTGGGAATCGCTTGTGGTTGCCAAAACTATTTTCATGAGCATCAAGATAATCAAGAACCAAATGTTGTCTGTAGGTAAATTAAAAGATTTTCGGGAGTCCTTTGATTTTTGACGAAATGATATGATGGCAGCTGAGAATTCAGTCCGTATCGATATGGCTTGTTTGTGTTCGAGTATCACTTTTTGATAAAATATTCCGGTACTGTAGAAGGATGCGGATTTTTCAGTCAATAAATTTCACCAGCTCTTCATCCATTATTGTTAATACGACTCTAGCGTACAAAATCAGAAAGTAGATGCGAATCTTCACAGAACGTTTTGGTGTATAATGGTTGCACAACAAATGACAAAGAATAGGGACAAAACACAAGCAATAGGAATACAATCAATCAAAGATATTGGGATTCATCACAAAATGTCTCAAAAGTAAATCAGAATGAACAGTACTACTAACATTCAAATAATCGTGAACTACTATGTAGTACACGCTTACTATTACAATATCCTACATAACTAATCCATAAATTAACTCCCGAATTTAATAGTGTTACGAACTGAGCAATAATAAATTACCATGAATTGCTAAGTGCAAACAGTGAGCAAAACAGACAAGCAATAACATTATAATATAATATTTCGAATAAATTATTATTATTATCTAACCCGTCAAAGCTTTTTCTTTTAAAGCAAATATTTGTATATTGGTGTACATATATTATGTCAAAATCACAGTACATCGTAGTATTATTATATACTATTTATAAGGCTTTACTCTACTTTAAGCACCGTATGGAATCAATACTGTAAGTACTGATATGTGTATCTACCCAGATCTTATCTACCGTAGTGTTTGGTTTTGCTAATAAATGCTATATCACTATTTGATTTAGTATCTGACAATAGCTGAGAACAGATCGAGAACTTATTGACTAAACGAAAATAGATTAGTTTAATATGAAAATAATGTTTGTGGGAGAAGTGAATTTGGCTTATGAAGGCTCCAACCTGTCGTATGCAAATGATTTCCGAATTCTGATGGCGTGGAAAATGAACCCGACACTGACTAGGACGAATATGCAGAACAATGTCATAAGAAGTGCAAATGTGATGACATCCATCTTCGGAACAGGTTTTTCAGCTACTATTTCTTCTGTTGCATTAACCATAAAACCCAAAGTCCATCCAATCGAAGAGTTACCAACCTATAGTAAAGTTTACTTTAAATTCATGTATGGGAGAGAGATATTTGTAACAATATTCGAATTGTAACGAGACATTCGGAAAACAAAAAAAAAAGTTATCTAAGTATTTTTCTGTAATAGTTTCCTACTTCATTTTGAAAACGAATGTTGAGCCAGGTCTCATCATTGAATCCATATGAATTGTTCAGAAGGGTGTGAGAATACACTGCATTGAAACAGAGACTCTCCAAAACTGATATAGGTGTATCTTAAATAAATAAAAGATGTTTTCAACGTTATTGTTATTATTAAAGTATCACAATTGACTAATTAAATGATTTGTAAAAATATTAAAATAATGTGATTATATGTTGGTACTAACCTCTACGACCCACTTTTGGACTCGATGCTAAAAGCGATTTCAAAGGAAATTCACAGAAACGTTTTGTTTCTACTACGAATTCAGTTTCGGTACAATTAGCAGGGAGTTTCAGATCCTCGACAACGTAGCCAAAAGCTGAATGAGCCTATGGAAATAGTTAAGGTTTTAACATTAATGAAAACTTGTTGAAAAACAGTAACGTCCTATATTAGGCGGTTATGTACCAAGAAGGATTTGTGTATAAAATCATCTGGAAAGCCTGTCAAGTCGATACAATCATCCAAATTATATTTGTCACAAAATTTTTGGTCCAATAGCATTTTTATACCGTTTTCACACTTCTCATAATTACTTGACCCAACGAAAGTGAAACTCTATAAAAATAAAATTAACAAAAAACCAATTATTTCCAATTCTGACTCTGATAAAAATATTGAATATGAAACAGATAAATTATTTTAATTACTTCAGGCTGTCCTTTAGCTGCCCCCGGATTGTTGAAACATGTCGTGTCAAATATGTCAGAAGTCATTACAGTGATGTTATATCCCTTTGGTTCACACGGACTTTTTATGATAGAACTGTTGTTGTGGTGACTATTTTTCTCCTGAAGTTAAAACAGTAATGAGGTAGAAACATTTTTATTTAACATGAAATCACAGAATAAATAATTTTTACATTGAATCTATGATCTTACCAAGACTAGCATAGCACGATATCGATTCTTAGCTTGCACAACACCGTAGCAGAGAAAGCTTTTGGTCAAGACATTGTATATGTTTCCGAACAGCGTTACAGAATGCACTAAGGGGTTATCCCGAGCCATCGTTTTATTTACCTCAAACGATATTTGGGTAGAGGCTCCACCAAGATCCAATTGTCCCCAACGTTCACTGCCTATGGTCTGCTCATAATAGAAAAACAACGTTAAATATTTTAATTCATTGTTTGCAAGAAATCATAGTACCAATGTCAAATCTAGCAACTTCCCATGAATATAAAATTGTCGCAACCAATTATCGGTCTAAATTACCCTTTCTAGAAGGGCGTCTTCAAGATAATTTGTAGTTATCCATCCCGAAAGCCCTTCAATATCCCCTGATATTATGTTCACATCGTCTTCGTTGTAGTTCAGGCTTGAGTTCTTCAAGTACAACTTCACTGCATCCAAAATTTTTGTCACTTGAGTTGAGTTAGTTGTACTAAAGTTGTGTATGCAAAAATCTTTTTTAACATTTTGTCAGAATTTGTAGCAAATTGAAGTTAAAAGAAAAGCACAATAGAATATTCAAACATAAATGAAACTAAAATATTATTTGAATGAGATTATTTAGTACTTTAGAACTCGCATTCCGGCAGTGGCCCCAAAGAAAACATGTGAACTGGCTTGTAAATTCTTTGGAATGACGGATTTCGCCTTCTCAAAACACTTATGGAGGTACAAGGAAACATTTTCTGGAGCTATATACGCTATTCCACCTACAGAAACATAAATAAATTTTCATACCACCAATTATTAATAATCTTTATGAAATATTTCAAATGTATCACTGCGTCATTTTGTTGCACCAATTAGTATTACACTATTTAAAAATTGAAAGCTTATCACAATTGCACCCATCGGAATAATCGATATGGTTTTAGAAGGGTATATTGAAATTCACAATAGCAACAGGTGTTTTTACAATTGAAGGGTTTTAATGAAAGATTGAAACGCGTAACAAAATGTATAATTATAATGTCATTTGGTTAATCATAATGAAATAGGATTACCGTTGATTGTACAGCTTTGTAACTGAGACACTTGTCCTGTGCTGTTTATTTTTGAACCCGGCCATTTGTACGCTATCACATCGGTATGAGTCGACCCCGCATCCATTACAATCGAGTACTACAAAGAAAAGAAAGGTTTGTACACTACAAAAATGTAGAAAAGTTAAACAAAAAAATAATAATAGACATCTTTCAAGAAGAATAAACCAAAATAATCAATTATCATTATTATTCACAAAATTCAGTGATCATTATAATTCCCTATAGCTTGTCAAAATCGAAGTCATTAAAATTAATTTCATCAACATCAAAACTTCATACTTGAGACGATCGTTGAGAGTTTGAGAGATAGATTGAATTTCAAACAAAAGTAAATAAGCATTGTAGGATCAGACGACGCGATCGCGATAGTACTCTTTGAGTGAGACAGTACAAGTACAAGTACAACGATCTCGACGGCGTACCGTACAAGTGTGTGTCTGTGTCCTGTGTGTGTACAATAATATGAGGCAACGTGAGATAATTGTAAAGATTGATATTTGATGTATGGTGAATTGTCCATTGTCCTCATTATATTTACAGTAAACAATTGCATAATTTCTCTTTGATTCGGTGTAGTGACAAGGTTATCATTTATTAGTTAAGTTATTAGGCAAAAGTATTTGTGTGAATTGCCATTTACTAGAATACAAATGAAAAGCGTTTTTTAATGTACAAAAAATCAAAAAGCTAATAATGCTATGGTCATACTAAATTTTTTCTTGTATAGATTCGACATCCAATGGATAATATTATATTGTCGTACTTTGAGATAAAAATACGAAATAACTAGCAGTTCAACTCTATACAAATGAACTGGTCCAAGAAACATATTTCTTCAGTATGGATGGAACTCACAAGCTCATTTTAGCTGACCTGGATACATGGCAAAGGAACCATAATTAAGTACTCCTTATACAAACGTACGCGTGACATTATTTATAACAAGTTGATTGACCATTGATAACTATTTTGGAGTACTTTGTGTTACCCCAGTCATTTAATTTTAACAACATTCTCTAAGAAGTCTCACAACCTTCTTTTTCTTATTATAACTTACACTACTATCTCATGGTGAAATGTGGGTAATTCCTAAATTAATAAGTGATTTTTAGATCGAAGTAATCGGAAAGGCCCATTTGTCATTTATTTTTATAACTTTTACAAATCAACCATTCCATAATACTCAAAGTAGAAACTGACTTCTTGTGCATTGAAACAAATCGTGGACAGTGACACTAGATAATAAAATTATATCAAAAATGCAGCAAATATAAAAAACGGAAAGCATTGGCACACAAAAACATGCTTCATAATTTGGGCGACATACTATCTCATAATAATATGTAATTAATATGAGATTAATATGTATAATATGTTGCTAATATGCTAACAAAGTTTAGCACAAAGGGTTTTTCAAAAATGACACTCATTTGCTTTTTTAATAAGATTGATCATTCTACAGTCTTGGCTAAATAATTACATTGTAATTCCCACTAGTAATAGGATATTAAATTATTTACTCATCTTAAATTACAACAACGGTCCTAATGATACCTCTGATGGTAACTTGAGTGTGTACACAAAAACCTTTTGTGTGTACAAACTTTGTACTCACACAAAGTACGTATATCACACAAATCAGTTTATAGCATCTACCATAATTATAATATTATTGCTGTAGATATATTTAAGACAGTTTAACCTATTATACACGCAATGTTTAATAAATCCTACGTACCTCTCTTAGTGAAGTAAATCTACCTACAAATATAAGTAATCTTACAGTTAAGGGCTAGATGGTTAATTCAATAAAAATAATTCAATTTTGTTCATGCTTGACGCTTGACATACCTGTCCTACACAAAGCAAGAAATTTATTACTAACTACTCGCTACTTATGATTAATTTGTTGAATTATTTGTTTCCTTTTCTGTAAAAATGACATGGATAATAAAAACATTAGCCGTGCACATATGCATGACACACCAGGATAAATCTTCATGCAAAATAAAAGAAGCTATAACATTACACACACAATCTCCTTTATATGTTTCGTAGAATTGTTTGTCTAGAATATGTATTGTAATAAAGCCCAAGAAATCAAGGCTGTATTAAATGTTCAACCTCTATAAATCTAAAGTAACATGTTTAGTTATTGTTTATGTGTTAAAAATGCATGGTAGTAAATGTACAGAGTATGTATACGTATTAAGACAAACTTGGCAGACCAAGACAACAGAATGAATGGTCAAAAGTAGATACTATCTAGTTTGTTAGTAACATCTTCCCGGAGGAAATATAGCAAATATTATAACGTGCTTTCAACTTTGACGTCAAATGTAAGACAGTCATTTTTCATTTATGTAGGTAGAGGTTTAGCATTTACTTGCTATTTTGTAACAATATTATTCATATTTCATGCTGTGCGTATGCAGAGAGTACCTACACAATATTTTTATGACAATAGCTATATGGTTTAATAAATTGTTATGCCATTCAAATGACTTATTATTATGTATTACTCCTCGGTTTCCATTTTGAGGTAAACATTCAAGCATTTTTTACCTGCAACCAAGTACATAAAACTAACTAGCAAAATGTTATCATACTTTTTCGTACGAGAAACAGCGCTGGAGTTGCTGTGATGGACGTCGTAACAGAAAGAGACTTTTGCATAAATATTACAAAGAAAAGAAGTGCCTTAGAGGCATAATATACTTAGTTTCTCGACTTGCTGTAAATGCAATATAATTAGTTTTTCTAGCAGAGCACCAGTTTTTCTAGAAGCTTTTATGTACTGGTACTGGTACTGCATTGTATACTGCTATTACATATTCATAGCGTTTTCATAGTGATACACATTATGTAGGCACTTGCATTGCATTGCTGTAGTTATTTAGTAGTTATAGTTGTGAATGTGATTCTCACAGACAGTTAAAGTGTCTTCGTTACTTACCTTTGCCTTCTTTTACTACACACATTGAAATAATCATACAGCATAATAATATTAATGCATATCGCATACCTATACACACATAAGGTGCGTTTTTCACATTACAGTAGTATCCAACCACACAGGGTTGTTTCATTATATTATAGTCTTACTTAGTCTTGAATGTGACCATCAAAAGTTGTTTAATTTATGCACTAGTCACTACTTGTAAGCAGTCCTGCATTAAATTAACTTCACGTCCAGCAATATCCTCCACTAACACCACAACAAAAATAATTTAATAACTCTATTGTCATTTTTTTCATTTTTCCGCAGTTATGGCTGCAAAAATTGTAAGTGTACTACCTCATTTTTACTTTTGCTTTTTCAGGAAAATTAATTTCCGAGTTATTTCAATCAAATTGTGTTTAGATTATTATAGCGTTTTACAATTACCAGAATTATAAGAAATCCTTTTCAATTTACAATTATTTTCAAACGACAAGAAGTTTGTTTTATTTAGGGAAGACACTTTTGTTAGATCAAGCAGATTTAAAGGGCAATTCTACTGTTAGTACAACTTCAATGTGACATCAATGCCACAGGGCAGTTACATTAATTTATGTCTTGTTTGTAACTGTATTGTACGGTTTCATTGTATCATTTAGCCCATAGGAAATTAGACTAAACCCTAATATTTGTAATTTATAACTCTGGACAAGACTGGATTGATAAACACATGAAGGAAACTTTGAAAACTTTTCTTAACTTTATTTAGGAGCTGATTTTACTTGTTTTTCTGGCTGTCTCGAGTGTATTTATGCCTGTAGCGTATGGAGATGAGGAAGAAGAGACAGACGAAGATTTAATTGAAAAATTCTTAAATGAAAGCAAAGGATCGGGAAGTCCTGAGATACAAACAAATGGAACAACGAACCAAGAAATTGACATGGGTATTCAGCCACAACATCAACCCAATCCAACAATAATAAATAATTCCTCAAGCGATTTTTCATCTCACGAAGAGCGACCTGTTGAAAAAGCCACAGGAACCGGAGTTGGTGTTCCAAATGACGATGATCGTCTAAATATTGAATCAAAGGAGGTACTCCATGAAACAAGTCCTTGTGAATGTGTCAAGTATTTCTTATGCGACATTGAACAAGGAACAGTAATTGAAGATGGTTCAGTTGCTGGTCTTATCGACATTCGATTAGGAAACTCAAAACCAGCCCCTTGTGACCACTATTTTGATATTTGTTGCCAAGTAAAATCATGTTTTTTCATAACATTTGTATTGTTTTTCTAAGTAGATACATGCAAACTATGCAAACGGATAGTTCTGATTTCAAAAATCATTTAAATTTTTTGCTGTAAAACAGAAAATGAAACCACCAAACCCAACTCCAGTAGCTCCAACAGAATTTAAACACTCTGCTTGCGGAAAAAGGAATGTTGGAGGAGTAGGATTTCGAATTACTGGGGCATTAGATGGAGAAGCTCAATTTGGCGAGTTTCCATGGATGGCAGCTATTGTAAAGCAAGAACAACAACCAGGGAAGCCACCATTAAATGTTTTTGTTTGCGGAGCCTCACTTATTGCACCATCCGTAGCAATGACAGCGGCACATTGCGTTCAAGGGTAATTCGATTTTATTTCACATTATTCTGCAAAACAAAACTACTGGCCGTTTAATAGTCGGAATAAACTATCGTTATGCCAATTAACCGTAAAACATTATTTAATATTTTACAGAAAGAAAGCTTCAGAACTTAAAGTAAGACTGGGGGAATGGGACACACAAACCTCAGATGAACTCTACCCCCACGTTGATCGTTATACAAAAAAGGTTAAATAACACAGCACTTTTTACATTTACTATACATTATGTAAGCTGTTGGCCCTGTTTTGAATTTTTTAACACTTTACGTCCTCAGATTGTCATACACGAGAATTATTATGCCGGAGCTCTTTACAATGATATGGCCCTATTGTTTCTTGACGAAGAGGTAAAATTCGGACCTAATATTGACACTATCTGTTTACCTCCAAAAAATAGCAACTTCGATGGACAAAACTGTTATGCGTCAGGATGGGGGAAAGATTCTTTTGGTAAAGTCATCTTACAATGAACACCATCATAATTATCTGACGCGATTTTTGAAATATTTTATGTATTATAACGTGCATTATATATAACAGGACAAGAAGGAAGATATCAAGTCATTTTGAAAAGAGTTGAAGTTCCTATAGTCCCAAGAGATAATTGTCAGAGTTCGTTGAGAACGACACGTCTTGGGCCATACTTTAAACTACACCATTCTTTTGTGTGTGCGGGTGGGCAACCGGGGAAAGATACTTGCAGGGTAATGCGACAAACTTTGACTACATTTTAACTGTTAATTTAATACTGGATGGTTATTTGGTTTGGTGTCTGATAGATTTATTTGATAGATTTTATCGTCTTTTCAGGGAGATGGAGGTTCTCCACTGGTTTGCCAAATGCCAAATTCTCCGTACTATGTTCAATACGGAATTGTTGCCTGGGGTATTGGTTGCGGCGAGAAAGGTACGCCAGGAGTGTACGTAAAAGTTTCAGATTTTGTTGACTGGATAGATACTAAAATGCAAGAGGAGGGCTTGGACACAAAGTATTATAAACACTCATAGTGTAAAAATCAATTCAAAATTCATGAAGCCATTATACAATGCGTTTCAACTCATTATTCCTACAATTGTAACTGTAAGTGTAATTTTTGATTTATGATGTAAATAATATTTTGTTTAACCCTTGTGCATGACACATAATATTGTTAGAAACATTTTACAGTGTATACGATGTAAAAAGTATATTGTATCGTCATTGTATTGTTTTAAATGAGTTTGTACTTTTGTAGTAGCAAGCTATTACAATGAAGGTAGGTATGTGAAGTACTGATTGTGAGCTGTGACTTTCAAGCCTATTACGACATACAGGTATACAATTGTCCTTATCAAAAGTATTCTTATTATTTGATACTACCGGGATTTAAATGAATGACGTGTACCAAAGTTATTACTCCATGACTTTTTAAACTTATTGTTACTTACATCCAAAAAATATGTTCATTTAGATTGATATATACCTCCCTATGAATATTATAACTCCAGATTGTTAAGATACTACTATTACCTAAGAATAAGAAGTTGGGGACTGAATTGTTTAGTACAATAACTAATTTTTGTACTGTTCATGTACAAAATGTTAAAACTGTTTAAAAATAATGCTAACAAGTTAATACAATTTTATGACATTTCGTTTTTACTTGACTATTTTAATAAAGGAGAAGTCATTTACATTGCAAACCAATTCAAATTAAATTCATGTAAGTATATTGTTATATCACGCTTGTATTAATGAAGAAGCCAATGATTAAATCCAAATGTCTACTGAACTTATGGACATAATAAACGACTGTCTGTCACATAATTCTTAAATATATTTACGATTTCATAATTTGTAATGCAACGAGTGGGACGAACGAGGCAGAGCATTATAGTTTAAGAAACATTAGGTGTGGCTTATAGGATTTATCTACCAGTCGTGGTCAGTGTAAACTGCGATGAAAAATTTTGTGAAAGGGAAAGAAAACTGCTTGTACTTACACTGTCAGGAAGATCTCGAGCTTTTAAGAAGATGATGACACAAATAATAATACCAGCGAGTCCAACAAACTGAGCAAGTGTAGCCAGTTTAAACCAGTTTCCATAACCGTACATTTTCCCTTCTGTGGCTGAAAAACAAAATATAACTCAGTATTAGTTATAGTGCGTTTGAAATACAATACTTTTTAACCATTCCTCGGTTTTAAAATGACTTGCAATCACATATTTTATGCTATTTACGTAAAATTACTTTCTGCATTATTTTCTGCATTATTCCCACTTTCGCTGTCTTTACTCAAAACATTTTCTACAGAAGGATTATCAACAACAGATTCAGAATTCTCTGAAGACATTGTATTTTAGATTCTTTAAATAACGCTGCTTTTAAAGTTATGAATCTGATTTTATTGGTGCACTTCCCAGTCGGAGTTCTTTGAAAGACTAACTTGTAGAGTAAACGATTCATGACACTCCTAGTTTCACCGTTAATTTTTTATTACTAAAGCTGATAATGTTCTATATGATATGTGTGGGTTTAATTTTTTATATGCAATTATCTGACATACTATTAACTGAATACTTAATATTTTACACACCGGCAGGAAATGGTCCATCATCGAAAATAGAAATCTACATTTACTACTTGATTTTTTCTTTATTATCTAAGAGTTGTATATTATTACAATATCAAACCTATAATCTACCAATGCTAAAAGAAGGGATCATTAACATAGGTGTGCAGAAGGGCACACAACTAAAGATAAAATTATCGTTATTCACAATATTCAATATCGTTTCATTCATATACACGATAATGATTCACTCATTCGTAAATAAATTACTGTCTGTCATATCCATTCAAACCTTTTCCAATCATCTAATTTACAAAATATCCTATCAGCAGACGCTCGTTAACAAAACTATAATTAAATATTAATTAGAGATTAAGACTCTTCACGTTACACGATATGAAAAATGTAAATTAAGTTTAAAAATAACATATATATTGTAGTATAATTTGTTATAATAATATGACACTTACTGCTACTGCCAAGGTACAATAGTTCATTATTGTGTACGTCGTACGATGAAATTGGTTTTTGTCCGTCGAACACTACATTTGAACGATTCACAATTGCGTATAATGGGCTGACAGGAATATTCTGAAAACAAATAACGTTAAATATAAATATTTTTTCGTGTACTACAAATAGCTCAATGCAAAAAGTATAAATGGTTTAATTTTTTGACTACTACAATATACATTACTTACACACATCATTTATAAACCACAATAAGATTTACCTTCGAAGCGCAGAATAATTTGATGAGCTCATTCACGGGTTCCCCATCGTCAATTGTCAATTGGAAAAATCCCGCAGCAGGTCCAGCGTGAGCACTTTCAATTCTTATTTGTATTTGCACCATGAGAAATTATACAAGCATCAGTTGATGCAGAAAAGTTAATTACTTTTTATATTGATATTCCTACTCCTTCCTACTAAACTAACCAACAAGAATTTAAAAACTATAGACTCCTTAGAGGCGTTACAACTGGATTAAATGTTAAACTGGATTGTCTCAAGATTTTTAAACAATAAATAGAGTGTGAGGCTGCGGATTTAAAATGAAAAGACAAGTGTAGTACTCTGTACTAACAGTCTGTCAATCAAACGATATAATAAATATGAATGAATTCAATGAATTGTGTTTTGTGGTGTTATTTCACCCATTTGCTGTTCGCATTTTCACCGAATCAGGAAACATAATTCTGGTCTTACTACAGTTTAAATAAATTACAATTCAGAGTAGAGTGCTTTCTGCTCAACTTGTCAAATTGTTGAATTAATAGAATACCAACACTTTTGAACTCTTTTTTACGGAACCCGGTACCTACCTGTAAACCGAGCGCAGAAAGGAGCCGACAATCAGGAGGGAAGAGATCCAACACCCAACTACACAACACCCGACAACTGAGAGGGAAGACACCCAATTGCCAATTCTACAAGACTCGACATACTACTGTACAAAATCGCCCCAGTTTAATTGAAAAAGGTCCAATACACAAAGAATCTACCCACCCCAAACTGAATAAAAAAATTGAAGCGCCCTGATTCTCAAATTAACGGAACCAGACATTTGATAACGAAACTCAACTATAGGGGACACCTTAACTACTGGGTATCCTACCCTTAACTACTAGATACCCTAACACCTATATACCTTTTACTACTAGATCCTCTACCCCCTTCCCTTAACTACTAGATACCCTATCCCAATGCTCATGGAAACAGTATTATTTTTCTCTAATAAGGTTAGGTCATATCCAACATATCAACAAATCCTTCAGCC
>JAQFYB010000955.1:0-39916 GCA_034694085.1 Pogonognathellus longicornis
TTTTTTTCGATTTGGTTTCGGTTCCGTTTGAAATTTTTTCATGATTTCGGTTTTGGTTCGGTTTCTGTTTCAAATTTTTTGGTTTCGGTTTCGGTTTGGTCCCAAAATACAGAGGATATTTACGTCTCTACTCTACAATGCACACAATTCACATGCTTTATGAACCCGTATTTATGAAGCGCTACAACGACGGACTCCAGTTATCTTTTCTCTCCCCCACTCTTTCTTTCGGCTGTGGCTCTCTTCCTTCTTATATTTTACTCTGATCATATAACTTCTTAACGCTTTCACTTACAACACAGATATGAGAAGCTCAGAGAAGCAAAGGAAAAGAGAGAGTGAGAGAGAAAGGCTCACTCACACACAGATCGATAGCACAGCACTACTACTACCAATCGATGGTCACACTCAAATGTACCCACATAGAAGTAGTATTTGTAAGAACGTACGTAGTAGAGGTGGCAACGAGACGAGCCGGCTCGATTATGTTATAGTTGGCTCGTTTTCGTGCCGAACCGGATTTTTTAAACACGTTTTTGAGTTTGAACTGAGTTTGAGCCGAGTAATAATAAGTTCTACCGTTGATATATAAATTAAGTGATTTTGGGTAAAAGTATGATAATTAAATTAGATAGTAGATTAATAACTGGCATAAAATATTTTAATCCAGTTTAAGTTCAATTTAAATGATTTTTTTCTAATATGTCGAGTTTGAGCCGATTTCGAGCAGACAATTTCAGAGTGAGTTCGAGCTGAGCCTAAGTTATTACTACTAAATCGAGTTCGAGGCGAGTTCGAGCTGGAAATTTTCGAGCCGAGTTCGAGCAGAGCCTGAAAAAATCTGTTCGTTGCCACCTCTAGTACGTAGCACACGTAACACAGAACAGATAGGCAGCAATGCATAGCTCTATGTATGCTCTAATACTATGCCCAAAACAACAGTAGTAGTAAGTTGGTAGATAAAAGACTCTAATATTATAACAGCCGCAGCAAAGTAGTTCTCTCTCTCTTTCTCTCTGTCTGTATAACTAACTACCTACTACCAGGAAACTACTACAAGTATTTCTCTTTTCACGTACACACGTAGGTACATAGTATACGTTTTACTACTACTATGCAGTAGGTACTAGTACTAGCTATACAATTGTAACACAGTAGAAGCTCGATATATCGGAGCTCGATATAACGGACTTTGATATATCGGACAAAATTCGGTTGGATCCAGATTTTTCGAAAAAAACCATTTAAAAGACACTAAAACTAGGGCTTGATGGGCATAGTGAAACATTTTTACCAAAGATTACCTTGCTAAATTGGTGCAAATTTAAAAATTCATATGTAATCGATATAATGAATTTTTGCTCATCCGGACAACCCTCGTCCCCAATGAATCCGATATATCGAGCCTCTACTGTAGTAGAGACCAGTGTCATATGCTGTACTCTAAACAATTTCTGTGTGCACATTCTGTGCACACACACAAGTTTTGCAGTTACTTGCTTACCAACACATATGCCATTTAGAAAATTATATCCTGTGTATGTAGCCACCGCAACACAAACTTTGTACATTTACCCGTAGTAATATTTGTTAGGCATTGTACACATATTAGTAGGTAACACACACTCATTCACTCACATACTATACTACATACTGTTATTCTACAACACCGCATCATACATACACTTCTTTCTATTATTCACATTATGTACTTTTAGAGTATTTGTATGGTTTAGATAACATAATATGTGGTAGGCATGCATGTATGTATACATTGTGTTTCCACACATGATTATAATATATGCCACCATTGCATTGAACTTACAAAGGAGAAATTACTTGAGTAAGGGATCATGCACATAATACGTAACCAAAATTTTGTGAATTTTCGACCACCTCCTCCATCTCTCTGTCACCATGCGTCACCATTAGTGTAAAGCACTTTTGCATACCCCCTCCCCCGCTAAACTGCACACGTATTATGTGAATGGCCCCTAAAATGAATCTGCAGCAACACCAACTACACTCAGACTGCACTTGGAAACTTTCTAGGAGCATTAATGCTACTTATATAAATTCATGAAGATATTTAGTGCAATTAGGTATACGGTATAGCCAGGACAATGGCTATGGCAAGAAAAATGTAATAGTGTAGTATCTGTGCAGTGCAGTGTGCAGTTGCACATTAAATATATTTATAAGTAAAGTATTATTTATGTACCTGCACGCTAGTGAATAACGGTTTTGTATAGGTATAGGAAGATGTCTGAGTCTTTTGTTGTATGTTGAATGTACAGTATAGAGAGTGAGGTCGTAAAGTACGAGGACAGAGACATACTATCATATACTATACATTCGGAGTTTGAACCTGCTATAAATATCATATGCAGGCGCGAGAAAGTAAAAGTATACGAGTGAAATGACAAAAGGAGACGGAGAACAGACGAGAAAAACATGGCAAAGGCAGCCAAAGCCAAAGTCATTGAAACTTTCGCAAATGAAAATCTCTTTTCATTGAATGACACAGCAGAGGCTGGGCTGACTCCTGGCTTGGCTCTTCGCCTCTCTCTGTCGCTCTCTCCTTGGACTAGACAAACAAAACTGGATGACAATGAATACAATCGAATATTTGCTATACGTACATACATACAACTCGAATAGAAGTAAATACAAATGAGACAAAACAAAGTCAACGGGACTCGAGCTAAGTACTCCTTCTGTTTCCAAATACACGGGCAGAGCAGCCAGCTCAAACGTCGAACAATAACTAACATAACATCCTTACAAAATTTATTTTATTCTTCTCTCCAAAAATCTCACACAATACAACAAAGGGTAATTCTGTGCACTTTTTTCTAAAGGAATACCTAATCTAACTGAATTTTGTATACTTAACAAAGTAAATACTGTTTGCATACATAAACTGTTTGTTCAGTAAAAGTCGTATGCAATTAAAAGGAAAAATACTTTTTCATCAAATAAGTCTTTCTTGAAGGTTATTTAAATAAAATATGTAGCCAAAAATGTCATTAAATTAGGTATGTCCATAATAAAGTAATTATCAACCCTGAAATCAGTTGAATAGCGTTGTATAATTTTGTGCGACTGTAGGCAAGTCGTCTGCAAAAGCTGTAAATAATATTATGATGATTTTAAAACCATAACCGGAAGGTCTGAGGAAAATATTAAGGTACTTAAGTATGCAAAGCTATGTGCACAGGAGAGGAACTGGGACACTAATACGATATGCATGCATATAAAAGGAAATAGCGCTAGTAATAGGACAAAGTAATGGGTGTAAGCAGTTGTTTTAAGTATAAGGTTGAAAAGGTGGAGAGAAAGAGAGTGGAGAATATATTATGGGTGATAGAGCTATGCTATGAACTGGTATGTGTGTGAAAAGAGAAATAAGGTGAGGTATAAAATATATGTGTTACATAATATGTGGAAAGAGTGTGCTTGAGCCTGTTGTGAGTCGAGCAACAGCAACAGAGTGGATAGAAAAAGCTGTAGAATATTACTGCATACGGGGTCTATGGTGAATGGTGTATGTTATTATTCTATCAAGTCTCAGTCCACGGACAGGTTTGACATGACTCGAAGAAAGCAAGAATGGATTTGAACATAGAATATAGGAAAAGATAATAAGCAGTGGGTAACTGAATGTGCAGAAAGCTTGCTACTTTAGTAAATAGTACGCCTTATCTTGACCGAGTCTAAGCTCATATTTTATATTAATTTCTAAACGTTTCTTTTATACAGGGATGTCCACAATCATAAACGCTCTCCTCCTTCATATTTATTTTCCACAAAAATGCATTTACACAGTCATTGTAGTTCAACTCTCACCTAGACATCAGTCTAGTACGAATTATAATTTCTCCTTCACAATACATATTAGGTATCCTTCAATTTGTATAACAAAGTTCACGTTAAATAGAAAATTGGAATTGTGTTTTTCTAAAAACTTGCAAACAAAATTGATTAATATAAAACCATTGTTTTATTTATTATAAGAAGACAATGTACAAATAAAATATGTTAATATTTATTTTGACACCCAACTAGAACTCCCCAGAGCTGTATTACTTAAGTATGTTGTCAGGCAGATGAGGTTTAAACAAATCAATCAAAAGAAAGTGTTTATATCACAATTTGCGACAGTTTGACTATTTTAAGTTTACAAAGTGTGTACTTGTATTTATTTAAGTTTTGATTGGAATTTTAGGGAATCTCTAGTAGAAATAATTATAAATTGCATGTACAAGATATTAGTGTATTTATTTGTACAAGTTAGTTATGTGGAGCACCCTGTAGTGCATGTAGTACAGAGAGATATAAAGTATTATTAGTGGACTTGATAACTTCGTTCGTATATAGAGGTATGAAGGTAGACTAAGAGATATAATAGAAAGAGAGAAAGAAAAGAGTTTCACACAGAGACTGGAATGCACTTTCCTTTTGTCGATTCTCTTGTGGCAGTCGGAAATATAAAAAACCATCAAAATATCATCTTGCGTATGTTCTGTGGGGCATGTACACTTTTCTTATTGTTTTGTTTTTGCAAAGCCAAGAATTTCAGTCTAGTTTCACTGTGGTAGTTGCCCCGAGGAGGAAAAAGAAGACTCTTATATTCCTTGTCGTCATCTCGATGCCACGACATGCAACTCTGTGTTTTCAGTGTTTTCCTTTTATATTTCTCCCAGTCGACTCAAGGCTCTCTCTCACTATTTCTCTTTCGCTCATCTCTCAAAGGAATTCATTCTAATCCACCTCTAAATATCCACCACTACACTCTACAGCTCTTTTAAATAACTCAAATGCTTCGGCAATCAATATCTCTTACGTAGCACCATATAACTACAAACATTCGTACAAGTACTACATGCCTACATACACCTTTGTACCTTCACTATGTGTGTGAATACATCGCTTTTTCTTCTTAAACCAACAAAGCCGCTACAACTACAACACTCAAAAGTTCTTCCACTCAAAATATTTGGCTCCATGCCGATTCCGTCTCGCTTACTTTTCGTGTTGTGTTTCTCTCTCTTTCTTTCTCTCTTCCCTGTTTCTGTAGCCATCATTCAGCACTCAATATAATTTGCAAATGTATTTTCTGTTTGTCTTGACGCTCCTTCAGCTTAGTATTCTTTGCCAATTCCATCCAATTCAAAGTGTGTCGAGAATAAGCGACTCTGCAGCTAATTAAATCCACTTGACTCAACGACTCACTAAACACAGCAACATGAAATTTCCCTATATATAGATTTTCGTGTGTAGTATTTAAATAAATATACAAATACAGTCTTAATCTCCTATTCAGTGAAATTGAATGGTTCAAAGTTCAAATTCGACTTGTATTATTACCGATATTATTATTTATTGTAATCTTATAGGTGTGTTCGTTCTACTTAGGTATATAGTTTCCGTCTGCGGTGTTGTCTTGACACAGTTGGGAAACAATGTGCAAATATATACATATACATAGTAGTTTTGCTGTAAAATATAATGTAAATACTTGTACAGTTTGTAGTTTGTGGTGCCGAGAGCGACTGGTTTGTCTATACAAAGAAAAGAGGTAAACAAGTACAAGAGTATGGTAGAAAGAGGGAAACAGGTCTTTGACGTGACGTAGATGTAAATTTTGTTAGTTGTTAGGCATTTACATATATTTAAACACTGCTTGAGAAATGTATTGACTAGAACTGAGTAGTAAGTAAGAGAAAGATGCATTTCGCCATTTCCCTTGAAACTTGGCTATAGGTATTGGAAGATTCTTTTGTGTCCTTGTTGCTTGACTATCGTATTCCGGTTGTGTTTTCCGGCTACAAACAGTCTCTTTGGAGTTTCTTATGCAATTTCGTGTTTTGTTACACTTATCAGTAAAAGTAAAACGTGACAAATAGCGAGATAGCTTTGCCTTCAAGTGCACATCAAGTGTCATACAGCTTTCCGTGTGTATGAATTTATTTCTGGGATATTATGTTTGTGTTTACAGGAATCAGAGATACGATCGTTGAGCAATGGGAAAAATACTCACAACAAAATTGCTAATGCCTACTTGATAAAAGCAAGTGGGTGGGTGTGGTGATAAGAAATGAAAGGAAAAATATTTGTCAGTTTACTACTTGCTATATTGTGTGTGCCAGAACCATTAAATAAATAACACACATGTGCAGCTCAGCTTCAAAAGAATGATAAAGACAACTCAGAAAATAAAAAAAGCAGTGATGATATTTTGCGAACATCAAACTCTCTTGACCAAAGAAATTCCATTGAGCAATACATTTTAGTATACAGGTGCTGCTACTACATACGTCTCCAAAATTGTAAGTTTTTCTGAGAACGTGAAAATCATTTATGAGCACGGACTTCTCCACGTGGAAAAAGCCCAACTCTGTCGAAACAGTACAAAAAGAAAAAGTAATCTCTCTCTGTTCAAAATTGTCACACGCATCCAGTTTTATTTAAACAAGGATCAATGTAAAGTATAACTTTTTACCACTGTATACATGCTACATACAGGTTGCATGTAATTTCTAAAAACACGAGTGTTTTTTCAGTTGTCCTTTCAAAGTTCGTGTAAATAACCTGTGGGAAAATATTAAAACATAGTGTCATGCTTCAAAAACGATATAATGTGTAAATTGTATCTAAGTAAAGGTATATATACATGTGTCGTAATTATAGAATATTTTATTTCTAAAAGTTTCATTGAAGTGTTTACATTCTGTGTATCTCTTATTAACGTATTCGTGAAAAACTCTTTTGATTGAATTACAGGAATGGTTTGCACGGTCCTACTCTTGATTTTCTATTTTTGACAAGTTCCAAATGAGAATTTTGACAGGTCGAGTATTTGAAAAATGAATGGGTCTCGTAGTTTCGCCTTGACTGTTGTTTTTTTCTTTTGAAATGATATAAATGGCAAGAACCATATATGTAATGCAGAGACACGTACAGATACATGACAAGTTCTAACTAAATGGAAAGTCATACAATCTGCATCGTCGTCATGATTTTCTACCTACTGAAAACATTTTTGTGCTACAATAATACATAGGTATGTAGATTACAAGAAGCCGTACGTATTAGATTGAACTACAAACCTATGGCTGCGTATGTTATTCTTGAGTTTTGTCGTATCTGTTTATTCCTCTGCGGTGTCGTCGTCCCAAAAAACCTATTCAGCCGTTTTTCTTTACAATTCACTCATGAAAGTCGAGTCTTTGAATTTCACCTTGTAGGCAAAAAATTGAATTGTGGAGCGTGTAATATTCCGTTGTGAGCTTTGGAAGTGCATTCCCTTTTAGCGTGGTAAATGGATTCCTCTGTGCAAATGCTGTGAGTGTTCAGACATGCAAAACTATCTGTACATTGAATATTGTTCATCTTATCTCCGTATTAGCTGCACAAGTAGTATTAGGATTCAAGTTTGTTATTCTTTCGTGCATATATATATCAAAGACACATGCATCTACCAAAGGAAGCTTATACACATAAAGGTTAGGTGTGGTTTACCATCCTGGCTTCGACGTCGACGATTGATATCCACAGAATCTTTATTATGTCTACAAGGCATCCGTTACATTGCATAAAAGATAAACCAACATATTGTAATCTTCGTCCTTCACCAGAAAAGTAAATGCACAAACACTTATCGGAAGCAGCAAAGAGCGACAGAAAAAATACTACACGAAACTACACGTATGCATTTATATATAAGTAGTAGATATACGAAACATACGTTAAATAAGTGCCTAGTCTACTCAATTTCACTTAGGGTACTTATTGATCTCAAAAATCACAGTAATGTAAAGAACCCCAGTTGTCTAAAAAATTCTAAGACGCATGCTATTTGAAATAATGCAACTTTCTGCCAACCTAGCTTTTGAACATCCCCAAAAAGTACATTTTTGCAAGTATATACAAGTAAATTACATAATATAGCAACAACGAAGCAATTTAGTAATACCATTATAAATTTTGTTTGTTTGTTTGGGAGTTGTTGAGAGAGGGATGAAAGGAGGGTGTTTTAAATATGGGAAGCACGTTTAAAATTTTCTTGCGGTTTTATTATTTCTTGTGAAGGTGCACATTTTCAGAATAGTTTTCGAGGCACTGCTGCTGCTTTGGGTTTAATGATGGTGATGGTACACGAGAGGAAGATGTACATGCTCTGTATTTATAACATTTTCGACTTGCTTTGAATTGCATTTTGTACGTTTGACTTTCAAGTGTCTGTTCATTGCCTCTTTCGAATGTAAGTGATCCCTTTGAGTTTTCGTCTGTTGCAGACACAGAACACAGCACAGAGTCAGAGAGAGAGATGGAAGAAGTGTTCCTTGACTTTCACTCAACTGTGCCGCTCTCTTACACAAAGAAGACAAGACAAGCCAAGTTAAAACCAGTCGACTCGAAAAGAAAGCAGGAGAAAAGAATAGCAAAGTTGAAAGACGAAGGTTGTATTTATGTGCATGTATTCTGGATGTAACGAGACGACGATGTTCTTTCCATCACTCTCAAACAAAATAGCGAGGGAGGATGAGGATGCGGTGCATTCCTTTGTGATGAACAAGCTGAAGAAGACGAACGAACAAGAAAACGGCAGCAGACACAACACACGATACGCACAAAGAGAGAAGCAATGGAAAAGAAAATAAAGTCAAGGCAAGGCAAGCGTCGACTCCACTCGACTCGAATGTAAAAACCAATCTTATGGCACTGGTGACTCTTCCTTCTACCGCATTTCTTGAGCACATTATTCCCAACATTTATTCCCTAAAACATACACCACTTCACAATCTCCCAACATTCCCACCACACAAATACTCTCACTTCAACCATTCTGCTTTATGCTTTTCGTCCTAATCCGTCCTTATTCTCAAACACGACCTCGTAATCACCAGCTCTACTCAAATAAACTTCAAATATATTTACAAAAATACCAACCCAACTTCAGTCATTGTCATTAAAAATATTTTTAAAAAAAAAATAACTTCCGGGCCTTTTTGGTAAAAACTCTATGAAGTTTCCAACGTAGTTCTAATATATAGTAACAGATTTTTAATTAAATTCAAAGTATATATGGACTCTTTTAAATTTTACTATATATTTAAGGAATTCAATCTTTAATATTACATAGATATAACTACATTTTATATTTTTGCAACATAAAATTGTAAAATAATCCATCAATAATTCTCTTTTGTGCATTTGCTAACGATTTTTTGGGAGCATCACTAGGTTGAAGAAATTGTGTTGTTTTGTGTGATATAGGATTTTAGCAGCATATTGTGTTCGGGTGATTTGTTATTGCATTCAACGCTAAAATCTCCATTAACGATATGAATATCCTGAATATTGAAATAGCAAATCTTTTTCACATAAATCGTAGAGTAGTGTGGTAGTAAAGTAAAAAAGAAGAGTATGATGCTACTATATAATATATATTTATGAAAGGCAGAATGTACATTTACACTCTTCCACTATATTATATGTAGCTATAATATATAACTATACATGAATCACAATGTTAATATGTTTTCGTCGTAGGTCTGAAATCACAATATGCAGTGGTAGGTTTAAGTTCTATAAGTGCATTAGTTGGAAGCTACTACATGTATATTACTGTACACGTTTTAGGTTTTAAGGATTGGTGGGACTACAAGAGAGTGTAAGAGAAGAAGAGAAGACGAAGAAGAGTTTCTGGAGGAATTGGAGGATGCCATGAGCAGATGTATGTGTGCAGCATGTAAGATGCACAATCTTGTAATCTAAATGCAACTCAATATCCATTCTTTGCCACAATTTCATCCTCCTAGCCGCATTTATCATAGTCGCCGTCTATATCTTCCTGTGTGTGTTTAACGCAGAGTAACTGACATCTCTTTAATTCCATTTATCTTTATAGTCGACGTTTGTAAACTCATTTCCATTCTATTGCTCTCACTAAATCATTTACATTCTACGCGTCCCTTTACTAATATTATTTGTACGCAGCGTCTATTCAAAACTCAACGTAGAAGGCACACTTCCCACAAAATAAGAAACTAGAATCTCCACACACGAGGCAAGGCTGCTGATACATAGGTTAAAATCTTATTACTACTCATAATATAATATATTTACACTTAGAACCCACAAATCGACATACATATTCACTTATCACTTATATGTAAAACATGTAAGATATTTTATTTTATTTAAGCGACAGACTAAGAAAATTGAAAAAGAGTCTGCAAAGAGTTTATATATCCAATAGTAATGTAGTATACATTGGTAAGTATTATTTAACCCAATAAAGCTCTGTGTGTACATATTTAATATTATTTTACTAAATAATATATGTTTTCGGTTTACCACCGACAATTTCAATTTTTTGTGTTATGTATAATGGTATATGTTATATTATATGATTCGTGAGTATTAATCAATGCTTTGTATGTTTTGACAAATGTAAACTCGATCAAGCCAATTTCCCTACATGTATAATCCCTAACTAAATAGTATGCTACAATCTATACCCAAGCTCTAATTTACTTAATAACTTGCTTCCTGACATCCTTCGTCTTTTTAACTTGTACAGCTAATTATAAAACTAAAACTTAATCTTTTTACATTGTTTTAAATGCACTTGTTCAATTACAGTAGATAATGAAATGTTCATTTTTTGTATGTACATTAGTTAGAATAATTGAGTCCCTTGACCTACTAAGGAAGATTAAATTTTGTAAATTCTGGATTCTGTGACATTCAATTCTTGAGCTACCTACAATAAACACTACACTAAAGCTGCACAACTCCAAGCTCTTCCATACACTTTACTACAAGTCCCTGCCTAGCTTCGCACAACACATTACATCTGATTCCTGTAGGAGTCATCTTGGTCCATTCTTCAACACACTCATCCCAACAATTCACAGCACTTCAACGAAAACTGTGTACATGACATTACACGTGTGCCAGTTTCCTTTATACCTGATTCGCATTTCTGTCCTTGCGTCGCTTTTGCCTTTCTGTTGGTATTAAATTTATATTTTTGCAAACTTAGTTTCTATAGGGTTTAAATATATTTTAAACTGAAATGGCCTGACTAGCTATGGAGGCCTATGTGTTTCTGTGGAGCTAAATAATAAAAATAATAACATGTGTTTACCTATATAGCTACTTATATACTTATGGTATACCTACATAATATATTATTATATTAGATTCAATTGTAGTGACAATAGACTTGGTCGACTATTAGCTTGTTGAAGTAGTTTTCCATTTTGTGCTGTGTTGCTGTGTGTGTGTGGACTTGGTTGGAAAAAGAGAATGAACTGAGATTTTTTATTCAATCTGACTCAAGTCGGCATTATGCATTGTATGTAGTTATATTATATAATCCTACGCTAGAGTTGTAGATGATAGTGCGTCTATATTATATTGCTAGAGCTCGTCGTAGTTTGACCTGCTCCACTTTGAGAAGAATAGAAGAAGGAGCCTAGCAGAACATTGTAAATGGAAGAGAGAGAGAGAGAGAAACTTGTAGAGAAACCATTTGCAGAATTTTCTAAAGATGAACCAACATTACTCCGGAGGAGAAACTGATTTTTATGGGTGAAGTCAAAGTGAAAAGAGTTCACCGAGTTCTTCTATGATTTCCATCCACACAGAAAAGCAGTGAAAGTAAAAGCAAAATGAAAATGCAACCATGAGCTTGTTTTCTCCCAAGTTTCCCTTCTGACCAAAAAGACTATGTAGTATAGTCTACACTCTAAACATGTGCATATGCATATAATGTATCTGCTATATTCAAGTACAATGTGTATAAAGGAAAACTAATTTACGTATGTAATGCCAGTCTATATTTCATACACTATAGTGTAATACTACACACAAAAGTGAAAATCCGCGAAAAAAAGCTTTGCAAATATTATATCAATATATTTATATATACATTACACTGATCTATAGGTGAAATACATTGTGAAGTAGGATTTTGCATATAAAGTATTATTGGAAAAGGACCAGGACATGAAAAGTGAAGGGATGGCGTGAAGAGAAGGAAGTGTTATGAGTTAATCGCGGGAGAGGCGGAGAGAGGAAATGAAAATCAGAAATCAAGTCAGAAGTCAAGTCGAAATAAAAGGACTTATGAAAGTGGAGGGAATTGTAGTGGGCTGGGTGTTGGTGGGATGGGTATGGGATAGCAAGGTGTTTTTAACTATATAAAATAGAAGAATAAGAAGTAGTTATCTGTATGGAAAGGTGTTGGACGGTGTAAATAGAGCGAGGAACACTGAACGTAGTAGCCGCCAGCCACGTTATGACTTTGCGAGGCTCACTGGACTGCACTTGGATAGTTGGAGTTGGAGCAGAGCATTGCATTGAATGTTGTTCTGAACTGAGAACTCCTGTCTGTACATACACTATACATACACAGATAGGAGGAGTGTAGGAAAGTTGATAGTGGAAAGCAATGCTCGACAACTCCTTCAGTTAAACGAAGCCAACAAGCTGAAATTAAAGCAGAAAGCTGAACATAACTCAAGAGCTACTTTACCAATGTTGTTCAGCATCCTTTTCCACATCTTTGGCAAAAGTGTAGTAGCAACGCCAGGAGCACTACTACTTTTCTACATGCACTTCCCCAAATACGTATAATCCAGAAAGAAAGTTTCCGTCATGAGTCTCCCTGGTCAGGAAGGTAGTAATAGAAGAAAATCTAATCCTCACTCTCATTTTCCTTTTTCCAAAAGGAGCTTGATGATTATATAAATCACAGAAGAAACACAAAGTATATTGAGCGATGTTAAATTACATAGGTAGTGTATAGCTGGACTCAATAGATGTATAATTTGTACATGTACAACTGAGACGTAGTATATCTTCATTTGTGTTCTAATTACACATTTTCGCTAATAAGTTTGTAGTTTGTGTGTGTTTTGGTGTAGGTATAGCTATTATAGTTTAGCTGGTATAGCTACATAGAATTATCTCCTGTCTATTTAGTGCGTGTTGCTTTTGTTTGTTGGTAGCTACGTATTATTAGTATGGTGATGTTGGATTGGAGAAAGGGGAAACCAGTTGGTTCAATGTATTGGTGTATTGTGTATCTGTAGCAAATGGAAGCAACTTTACCTTTGAGTTGAGTTTTTGGGGAGGATATAGCTGAAGACTGAGTTGAAGCTCTGAATAAGACTCTCTGGTCTCATAGAAGCACTAAAGTGTTAAATTACGTGGTGTTGTGTGTTCGAGTTGGGTTCGGTTGGCTGGATTAGCTTTGGAGTAGGATGTCTGTATATGTAGACTTGTTGCTACAAATTAGCTAATTACAGTCAAACTACAAACTTTCAACAAAGTCAAAGCAATGAAAGAGGAAAAAATGCTGCAAAATATCTTCAACCATTTATCATCCACTCTCTCTCTCGCTTTATTTAAAACACAACAGCCTCACTTTCTCTTTGTCATTCCATTTATAATCTGTACTTATTTGAAGCTTTTCCTTTCAATCAGTCCGTAGCAATTATTTCTCCCTGTGTTTTTTCACTCACAAATAGTGAAATACCACTCCCTTCAATTTATTTGCTTTACGGAATGGAGGAGTAGAAAAATATTGTAGTAGAACTGAGTTATCTCATTGTCAGCTAACTAACACAGGGAAATTTAAAAAAATAGTTTGCATTCTTTTTCTAGGTGCAATGTATACATTAATTTTATGCGTTGATTTGCTTATCACCAAACTTTGAGTATTTTCACAATATAAGATAAATAAAAAATGTTGTAGCTATTTTCCAGAAAATCGATAATGGATTTCGTTTAAGATTTTTCACAAATTAGTATTTGTATACCTGTGCTTTATTTGTTTGAACAAACACTTATATTTTATTTGAGGGATGGTACAATTGGTGTAGATGCTATGAATTTAGCAAACAAATGAATTGATAGCTGACTACATTGAAGAGAATTTGGAAATGAGGGGAGTGCACTTAGGGCCAAGTGGGCATGTTGTCTCTGTGTGACTTGAATGGGTTGAGTTGCACAAGAGTCACTCAGAAGCACAACACAAAACATAATATGGAATATCTTTGGATAGGAAGTTTATGTCAATATTGAATTGTAGAAAGTTGTATTTCTCTATAGAATCAAAGAGAGGAGATATTCATCAACCTTCCCACACTGACTCACTTGGTACTTTCCTCTCATTCGCCCACCTACATCTCCTGTGTACACAGCACACACAACAAAACATTATTGTGCTCCACTAAACATATCCCACGTCCTTATGCTTTCTATTATATAATATGTGTAATCCCACCTACTTATCTCTCCAATCTCTCTTCATTCCAACTATTATTTGTCTTGTACCTTATAATGCTTCAGACTAGACAGAGTATGTAGTAATAACCCAACTCTACGTGTGTTCTCTGTTTATTGATAAAGATAAATACACACAAGAAACCTCTCTTCTTGTATTTCTACTGTATTGTAGAACGCTTTCTAAACAAAATTGATTTTCCCTTTTTATCCAAATCTATGAAAACGGGATTTTGTGTAGTAAGGAGCCAAGTACTAAAATTGAGCCAAGAAAACAACAATTAAAATTTTAATTAAATTGTTCTGAGCAAAATATTTGGATTGAGTGAAGTATTTTTTGGATACCGGCAATGACCTTTAATCAAATGTTGAAAAATTTAATTTCGAACCATATGTTGTCATACTGATTGGACGAATTTAGAAAGTTGTGAGAGCTGTTGAAAGAAACGCGAGTCTTTTTGATTTTTTAATGACACCCAAGAAAAGTGTCGTTTTTTTATTTACTTTATAGACAGTTGAGTGACTGACTGACTTGGTTTTGTGTGAGAGCATCAGGTTTATTGAAGAAAAAGAAAAGTTTTCTTTGGACAGAATGATCCACTTTCTGTTCTCTGTGAAATATTTCAAAAGGAAAGAGGACACAAAAAGAAGGAAAGCGAGTGTTTGACTTGTGCCTCGGCTGAATAGAAAAAAAACATGGCAAACATTTTGAGGTTATTTCGTTTAGCCGTCACGATTCGACTCGAAATCAGTGGCTGGCCCTTTAACTTGAATGTGTAGAGAAAGTAAGTTGACTTGAGTCGGAAACTATTGCTCGCTTTCTTTTTCGTCGTTTCCTCTACAACTGCTCTGCCACTGCTATTATTCCACGCAGCAATACTTTTAAGCTCGCACTGCACCACCACTCCGACTCCCACAGTACAAAATGAAAATCTCCACCACACCGAATTTCTCAGCCTTCAAACCAATTCCTTTGCTGTAGCTCAAGCTCAAGGTACACAACTACCAGGACTACGCACTTTGCGAGATTATTGCTGTTGTTGCTATTGTTAGTGGAGTAATAACCTTAGCTGAATGAAACATTGGCCTGTTGGTTTTTCCACAATCTCTCTCAAGACTTCTCTAAGCAGACTGGATACACGATACACGTGTACGTATCTACCCTATGAAAAATCTGAGGCGTTTCTGAATATACACCACACAATGACACAATAAACAAAGAGTTGGTGCAAATGTAGCGATTCATGGTTCATTTGTTTATCAAAGGAAAGTACTCGCTCAAGTACCCTACAAAAATATATGGCAGACTCATTGTAACAACGTGAAATGCATTTGCACACTAACATATGTAAAATCTTTCCAGACTCCATTCTACCCAATCATATCACAGTCTTCAATGTTTGCCAAAGTATTACATTTGTTTAAATTGCAAAGGCTTTAGTGTCATAACGATCAAGTTGAATAAATTCCAATTTTTCTTTGCTCTTCTACAAATGCTAACATTTGACATAAAGAAAAACATCTTCGCCATAACAATTCCCAGCCAACTTAACAGCAAATTTAATTGAATAGTAGTCCCACCACAAATTGATTTCTAATCCCTTGCATTGTATTTTCCCTTCAGAATTTGAATGTTTGCAAATAAACTTAAAGTTGAAGGTCAAAATAATTATTTGTGTGTCTATTTTAACGAGCTTTAGTCGCTACAGCTAAGAAAATTCAGTAGGTCTCTATTAGGTAGTATATAGGTACAATGCATGCTTAGTGGTAATAGTGTATTGCAGTGTAGGTGCCGTTTTGTATACCTCAGTTTATTTAAACAAATTGACTAGACATTGAATGTCAAAATGGAAATTATAAAATAATTCTTGAAATTTGTTTAACATACATGTCCCTGAGTCTGAAATTGACATTGCGTCGCGAAAAGCAATAAAGCATCAAACGGCAGACGAATCTGAGCGATAATTCCACCGACCTCGAAGCCCATAAACATTACAAACTTCCTTAACTGTAACTTTAAACGCTACAAGAATAATTGTGTTGCTTTCACCAGCTGCTGTTTATACGTTGGGAAATAATAGGGCAACAGAACATTGCCTGACTTTAATTATCTATTTATACGAATTGTCCACCTGCTATTGAACTGTTTGCGCCATCATCGCCGTCAACATTCACGAATATTTCATTTAGTCATTTATAATGCGATATATTTTTCTATGACTTTTTCTGTCTCTTCATATCTCCAGCTTGTATAAATCCTTCATTATTGGATTTACGCCTATGTTATACCTCCTACTTTTTTCCTAGTCATATGGGTTGCGATTAAGGTATATTAATACAAGTTATAATGAACGGCAATAGTTTCTATGTTTTATGTACCTTTACCTGTATTATAGCCTTATTCGACTAGATATTCAAGTTTCCCTCTTTCATAAACTGTCGTCTAATAAAATTTCTTATGAATAATTAGTTCCTATTGCATGCATGCTTTATAACAATATTAATTCATATCAAATGCAATTAAAGTTTCGTATTTGACTTAAATTTATATCGTAGGAAATCACAAATGACAACAGTTTTGACTGACAGTGGCAAATAGGAGTGGTATTAACCGCATGAATTATGGCAGTTGGGGTGGTGCCGTCGTATAATAATATTTTATTAGTATTACCATAATGCAATAACTGACATTATATGAGAAAGTGCTTCCTAAAGGCATATTACATTTATGGGATTAGGAAAGTAATTATAAGAAACAATGAAGTGAACTTTATTACGATGTCGCTCTCGGAAAATGCGTCACTGTCAGCTAAATCAACAATTATTAATTTCTTATGGCTTTCAAGAGGAATAAAATTATAATAAGCTCAATGACTGACTCTGCATGAGTGGGCTAAACCACTGAAGTAGTTCACAACACAATAATTATCAATGAAGCTCCAAATGTGTTTTTCTATTTCATTATTTGTGTTATTCGTTATTAAGCCTGACAGAACAATTTTCAAAGCATTTTTTATTCATGTATGAGTTAAATGTGATTTATTTGTATATGTAAAAAGCAAACCCATTTCCGTATTAAATAAAAATGGAACTTTTAATAATGAATAATGGATCGTTGAATTTTATTTCAAAGCTTTTAATTATTTTGCAAGTCTTTCATATATCATGGCAAAAACTGTAAAATGAATAATTCTGGTACATTTATTTCTAAAATGTTTGTTCGCATGAATGATTTGAGGAAGTTTACGACCTTCCAATGTACGTAAATCATGGTATGCATTTTTACATAGATTATTATCGTCCACGTCCAAGTAATATCAACTCATAATGCAAATTGAATTTTTTCCCCTTTAATAGCAAGCAAGGTAGCAGTAACTTGGTTAATTGTTAGGACTAGAACGTTAATCACAGAAGGAAAATTCTAGGTGGCAATTTTCTCAGGAAATAAAATGGAAAGACTGTATTCAAGGAGTTCCTGGCAATTCTAGGCTTATCTTTTAGGCAAGATAAGTTTCTAGCTCTCTCTCTCACTCTTACACATTGTGGAAAAAGGGTGGTAATTCAAGTTTCTGCCATTAAAGTGTTTGCTTATATTATAAACTACATTTACTACACCTTACTACGTTATTAAGCTCATTTTGCTATTTCGTGGACAAACCACATTTAAAGTTGGTTGTATTATGTGAACATTGAGTAAAGAAAATTCATTCAATATGAATTTTTCAAAGCTAGAGCAAGAGTTGATACAAAGTTCCCGTTTGTGGACTGTTGTAGAACACGATAGGAAACTTTTAAGTATACAGTGTTTTACATTATATCATGTATAATATTATTATTATGATCGTCATGACGCAAAACTGCGGGAGTAGAAGCTAGGAATTTATTCATTAAGATTAAAGCGTAATGCGAGCAAGTGAGACGACTTAATTTCGGTATATTTTACATGTCAAACTATACAGCACAGAGTATATTAGAATACATGTGTCTAAATCTAAATTGCTACGAAAAGCTAGATTTTAAGGTGACATAATAAGTTCATATAGGTAAAGTAATCGCAAGGGTAGTATTCAACCACAATGTGATTAAACTCAGATATTATCCGAGAAACTTTGGAGAAATCAATGGAAATATCCCCCACATGACTAACCAAGTTGCGTTGCTTATTCTCCGAGCTGTATAATTAATTATTATAGATGTAGGGAGGTATAAATACACAACACTAATTTATTCATTCAAAATCAACCTCAAACACACACACACACACAGGTAAATATTGAATGAACCAAATGCGTCTCAAGTGACAAAATTCCTAAGAAAATAATCATGAAATCTATTTGCTTTTGTAATTATTGTAAATATATAAATCAGAAACATTAAGTGCCATGTGCCTGATACTTTGGTTACGTGATTGCATTGCAGGGAGTGATTTACAAATTCAACTCAGCATCACCATATAAACATAATAAAGTGTATTGAACTATGTGCTAGTAAAGAATTTAATTCAAATGTGCTGTAGACACGTCGTTGTTGTTGACTGGAAATAAATTTTATTATGCAAGAAGTCTTGGTTTCATTGTTCCAAAATCTCATGTGAGAGAAACAGAGAATCGGCCGGTGCAACTATTTACAAGCAATAGCAAGTAATAGTAGCTTAGCAGCTATACTTACAAGTACAAATAAATGCTCAAATTCGGTTTTATGCTTTTCTGTTGCCGTTTTTCGGTAATAGAATATTAGCCTCCATTTCACAATGTACACACTACAGGAATTCGGTGAGTCACTCCCCACAATTGTGTGCATATCTCTATGAGGGCATACAATATGCGGGCACACGGCTAAAGAATGCAGAACAACGTTTCACTAACTACCACATACTCAACATCCTTTACCACCACTACTTTACTAGTACGAATACAACTACAAGTAACAATATAGTAAATCCTATATATATCTCAGTATTAAACTAAATACGTTATAATATATGAAAATGGAACTAGTCCACGTTTCGTAGTACGATGCATGTACGTATGTGTTTATAATACACAGAAAGAGGTTCACAAGGGAAACATAGAACAAGAAGGTAATTAATGAGTGGAGTACTGACTAGTTAGTTGTTATTTACTATATGCAATGGCTAATAGAGAGAGTAATGAGTATTCCATGTGTATGGACATTTGTACACATTACACATACATTGCTAATACACTTCCCATACCAAATTGGCATGCAGAGCCATGTGACGTGTACCTACATACAATGCATACCCAAAGGTATAAAATGCTATATAAACCTATATCGTTAAAGAGAAAGAGCATAAAGAAAGTCGACAGAAAGTAATTCGTGGATTCCATGCAAGAGTTACATAAATAATAATGTATGGGCATAAATAGACTCGTAATTAAGATGAGTATCTGAAACGATTCTAGATTGAGAAGCAAAGACGAGCGAGCCAGCAACTTGCTCGAGTTCCAATTCTACTATTCCTGTTTCCTATTATGAGTGAATTGGATATATGCAAACAAAATTCTATGTGATGCATTTTCTCCTTGTAAATAGCTTCAACACTCACGAAGGCATTCTCTCTCTTTCTAAGTGCGTGGATTTATCTTGTACTATTTACTTTCACTCGCTCTAATACACATAACATTATACACACTATCAACCTATTTGCTCCTCCAGTGTACACATACAAGATGCATAGAGAGAGCTTTGTTTGCCTATATTTATTTACAGGACTGCACTATGTAAAAAGTACATAATAAGTAAGTGCATATCCTAATAGCCACATATAAGCTCCTCTAAAATATACAGTACTTACACTGACTACAATATGAATACAATTTATAATACACTACATTTATAATACACTTAAATAAGACTACTAAATAGTAGTCTGCACTATACGCTAAAGTAAATTTGTTTGTTTGACTTGTTATATTTGTTGTTGTAGTATTCTAATTTTGTGTGTAATACTGTATGTATATAAGGAGGCTATTGCTACCTCAATGTAAATTTAGGACTGCCTTTACTTTTTCTTTCGTTGAGAATATAATAATAATAATAATAATAATAATATTACGTGTGCTGCTTTGTTTTGTTATAAATGTACAGAGTGTACATTATCATCATATGAAAATGAAGTATGCTAATATTATAAGCATGTTGGTTTATGTGTCTGGTTATTATATGGTAGGTGTATCTAGTATGGGATTGTAGAATGACTCTATAGAATAACATATAGGTATGCGTAGCACACAACACAATTATAATTCGCCATTATACACAAAGCATGGAAATTGCTTGTTGCTGTTCATGTGTTGTGCTTTCTCTGCCTTCGTTTTCTCGGCGATTAACTCGGCTTATGACAATGCACGGGAAAGAGCTGAGAGACATGGCGATGGCGGCACACACTACACACTTCTATACTACTACTGCTACAAATACAACTAACATCGTCGTCGTCGTCCTCCTCGTCGTCGTCCATTTAAGTAGCTCTCCTGCTACATACTACATGGTATTTAGTATTGCTGCCTGGTTCCTTGTGTCTGGACATAGTAATGCACGAAATGTGCTCAGTACTGCTGGAAACGCGTATTGAAGAAATAAGCTACATCGCTGTGTATGTATTATAAGGTGAACTAAAAACTAGCTAGTATAATATAGCGGTAGTAAAAGCTCAGCGTTTACGTGGAGCCTTTAACAAAGTGTCTTACATATAGCTCTCTAGACGTTGGATACACATGTACATATACAAGTACATGTTTCTACTGTAAATGTTTGTAGAGACATATATATGTAAATGTTTGTGTAATATGTGTGTACGTATGATATCATATTTACACTGTGTGCAAGCATTATAGTTAACGATGTATTTTGCCCTTGTTTGTTGCAGTAGAATATACGTATCTAGTTGGTATACGTATTTTGCTTGTGATATAATAGACTAGTCTTATATATTTTGGCTGAGAATTTCGCAACAAGGTTTGCTACAAGAATTCACATCAGACAAAACTCACCATCAGCACTGCACTAATTGTAACTATTCTCTCATGGCCTCAATTTGGCTTGCAAAAAGCGCATATGTGTAGACAGAGCCGAACAGAAGTTGAAATACACACACATAGAGCAGTATAGCAGTCTAAATACAAATAAACGGCTTTTCCTTTGTTTTATGTAAACCTGAAGCCATTTAGACGGAGAATTTAACTACACTGTGCTCCAGTGAGTGTATAAAGTGACTTGCGGGTTAAAACTTAATTTCGTTTTTCCTTTGGTGTGATTATGAGCCGAGCTGACTTGAGTTGAGTTCTATGTTCTCTTTAGTTTCACATCAGGTTCTTTCTTCAGCAAAAAGATAAAAGTGGCATAATACCACTAAAACGACACGTTAGTTGAAACTTTTATGATAATATTATTGTTAGTCGCTTATTTACTTGCACAGTATCGTTCTTGAGCATACTTTCAAAGTAATTGTGCACACACACATATATTATACACTATAATACTATTTACGACCCAGACTTTAATGTAGCTACATTAATGTGTGTTGTAGCAGTAGTATTGTACAAAGAAAGAATTTTTGTGTCGCAGAACTTGTGCTTGTGTTTTTTGTTTGTTGTTTCAATGCAAATTAGGAATGTTTGGGATTATTAGGAGGTATTATGTTAGTATGACACGACCATGACGTGAATCAATGGCATTTATTTCACATTAGTCTCTGCACGAACAATTCATTTTGTATAAAGAACAAAAAGTCTTGTAGTATATAGGCTTTCTCTTTTGCCCCTGTTCGTAATGGCATGAATCAGGTACAAACATCATAATGCAGAACAACAGACAAGTAAATAAAGTCATGTCCAATGTGCCACGCAAACTGTGTTCGTTGGTAGTTGTGTGGCTGTGTAAGTGGAATGCTAACGAAGCTGGTTGTATTTCTATCATATGATTATATCAGTAATAGACTACCCACGAGCTACACATACATAATACACGTTTGTACAAAACAGCTCTGGCTAATTGTAAGCGAAGTTGCACAGTGAGTGCAGGGAAACAAGAGTGTTTTACTAAAACTGCCTGTCACAACACAATTTTGCAATCATTTGGCCTCTGCGTCGACTTTAACCACCAGAAACATGATTCACGTAGATATACGCAGTATAACAGCCCCATGTATGTTTCCCTGGCTCCATGCACATTTCATACCCGCCACGTTTCTTCTCTGCTGCACAACGTACAGCGTCCAGCAGTTCTCAAAATTACAATGACTGATATTGTTGTCCGACTGTGTAGACTCTCTCTCTTTCTCTGACCTACCACTCCAATGTCCAACTCAACATAGACGTGTGTTTGTGTAATGTGACTATTATTAGTGCCTGTCTACGTGTGTGTCTTTTCTATACATGTCTTATAAATGCTCATGGCTTGGCCGTGATTGTCATATTATGATGCCATGTTCCTACACTATTGTTCACAGTCCAACTTGACCATGTACTACTAATATACGTCTTGCGTATAAAATGGACATACAATATACGTGTGTCTAATAAATTACTATGGAGCTATAATATTATTTTGTGTGTATAAACGTATAGGTATGATATCCTTTCGACTATTTTGACTTTCTCTTTCTCTCTCGGATGACTGGCTGGATATTTGACTACTGGAGTGTGTGACTTTTTCTTTTGTCTCCATGTCGTTTCCTAACGTAATTCTGCATTATTAACCTTCTGCAACAAAAGAACCAATACACACACAGACTGTACCAGGAGGTATTTCATACACACCATTTATGTGTTACATAGCAACGAAGCTACGTGTATTAATTATAACGGAGTTATTTTTAGCTTGTGGACAAATCCAGTCCAGAATAATGCGCAGACTAGCTAACTGTATAACTTGTAGTGCATTGTACTTGTGCGAAGAAAGCTCAGTTTATATAAGTACACCATTATGAATAATTCTTCCATAAACGACAAAACTTTGTCGTCATTCTTGTGAAATGCATAAAATGATGCCACAAAGATATTTATTATTTCAATGTACACTATAGCTAGCCACAGAATGTAATTTATATTCCAGATGCGTTTTACAATAATATCCTCCAACTTTCTTTTCTACTTTCATTACATAAACTCCAATTACAATGTAAATTTCAATACGCTCCGTATTAGTTTGCAATTTTTTAAGAAATGATTTATATCTAACTAAATATCAGTGTGGTATACTTAATTGTTAATTTAAACTACTACGACAGACATAAATTAAAAAAGCATGGGGACACAGTTCTGTCTTTGATGGAAAAATTGCAAATTTATGAGCCAACAAATTGTATATAATAAACCGCCGTTTCATTATTTTTTATTTTATTGCCTTGCAGGAAAAGGGTAGGAAAGGGAGCTACTAATATATCTTGTAAAGTATTAGCAAGAAGTAGTGGCGTGTGGTTGGCACTTTGCATTTGCAAATGTAGCTACACGACTATGATAGGTACATTAATAACCATGACAGGCATTAGAATCGCACTGGATATTTTTCATTTAGCATGCTGCTGTGGTCATTTGTGTTGTGTGTTTCATTTTGTTGGATTTGAGAAAGAATGAGCGTGGGAGGTCGTTGGCTTAGTGTTATTACTGTGATGCACGTAAGTACCTATACCTATATAATACTCAGAACACAACACAGACACACGACGACGGCTCCTATTAAACTCAAGTCATGATAGTCTAATATGTACAGCTATTTACATACATACTCCATTCAACCCATTCACATTACTCCAATCCAATACCAATACGTACTATACATACATACACCAATATAATATTAACTTAGTATGTACACTCACGCTAAAAAGACACACAGACAATTTGCGCACGTGAAAGTTAAAGTGGATTGAGTAAGACTTGCAATAATAATACGTTTGCATATTATATTATAGCTATGTATAAATAGATCAACGTGCAACATAGACTGGCGCTTCTGTCCAGTCATAAATACTTTCATGAGAAAAGGAAATTTTATCAGAAAACTGACTGCGTGGGTGCTTTGTTTTTTCCACCCTATGCTGTACACCAAATACACCTCACATTTGATGAAAATGCTGACCATGTTATTATTTGTTCTCTGTTGCAATTAGTAAGTCGACTCTCTTTCTTTCTCGAGTATTTCCTACAGCCGCTCCAATCAAATGAAATGGAGCACCTACACGAGTCCAGAATTGCACATGGATTCTACAGACACACTGTTTGTGTTTTTCATGTGCTCTGAGGTGCTGCTCATTTGTCTTAGCAAGCTTACTATACTGTTTTAGTGTGTTGTGAGTAGAATTTAGTTCGTGGAAAACTATCCTACTTATAAGAGTAGTTTGCAGTTCAGACGGTTAATTGTGACTTTGATGGGCTACCTCTGTGTGTGTATGTGTGTGTGTGTGTGTTTATTAGCGATTTTGTATCGTTCGTTGGATGATGGGGTTTTGTGTATGTACATTGTAAAGTTGGCTAAAGTAAGTTTGTTGTTCAGCAAGCGCTAAAGTCTTGGTGGATACAAGTATGATGTTGCTTTGTGCGTAGAATGGATAGATATTGTGTGATGTGGTGGTGTGCCGCCGGTGTGAAGTTAGAGTTGTAGTCACGTCTGGTGCGATTTCCGGGGAAATCACTTCAATAGTCAATCTTTGTATATTAGTTTGTTCATACTGTATGTGCACAATGTGCTTTATACTCTTATTATACTTATAGTACAACATATACATTCCTTGTTTTTGGTTTGTTTGCTTTGTACATACTACGGAGTGTCGCTATAGTATGAGTATGGCGGCACAGAGTGTGGAATTGCGTATACATAGAAAAGATTAGTTAGTGATTGATATATTTTAGGGTTATATGTATATGTGTACTTAGTGCAATTATAGTACTTGCAAATAGTTATTAGTTTGCAACATAGCAATAAGTGATGCTGCTACATAATATTTTCTTGGTTGATGTTGGTTTGGCACACGCACATATTACATAGTAGTTTTTCGTAGTATACAAAGTTAGCGTGTGAACGTGGTTGTATATACAGAGTGGTTGTGTAGAAGTACTACAAGGGATTTATACACAAAGTAGAGTATAGTCGTGTATTATAGTGTAAGTCTAGTGAGAGAAGAAGAGGGATCCATGTTTCTGTGTGTTTCTGCTCTTCTCCAAGTGATTGATTATATCCCATTACTGCCACTTACAAAAACTGGGAAAAGATGAGTGTGAAAATAGTCGAGTTTGAACATTGAGTGAGTAGGTGGTCGGAAGAGGCTCTGTGTTCAGTGTCACTCGAACGTCAGATGCAGAACATCTCGTAAAACCGCTTTCTCTTTCACCATTCACCGAGATCCGTTTGTTTTGTTCGAGAAATGGGAAATGTATGTCTGTGGGCCTGTAGGAAGAAGAAGAGGAACAGGAGCACCAGCTCCACAATTCCATGCAGTCTCAGCACTATTGGCAAAACCCGAAATACATCCAACCAACGCTTACTTACCCAGCACTACCGACTTCCCTACATTACAACTCTTCTAGCACTTACACTGCCACACTGATATATTATTCCTCCGCTCTAAACTAAAACCAAGCCAAAATCCCTCTGTAAAAAGCCTACATGTATCTCTACACCAAGACCAACAGGAACAGAGATACATCAAATCCACCTACTCTATATGTATAGGTGTATGTATTTATTAATTGAACATGAGAACCCGCCCGCCAAATACATGATACAGAAATAAATTTCATATACTATTAATTAGCTCACTCACATTTAATGTTTAAAACAAGTGAACAAATTCTAGGTAATGAATTACAATATTATGACTTGTTTCATAAAGTTAGATAAATTCAGGTAAAATTACAATTTTGTTGTATTTCATTGTATGTACATATTACAATGTAGCAAAGCAGTATTTGTATTACTATACTATACCATAAGGTTATTCTATTATTCTATGTAGAATGTAGAATGTACGTACGTAGTGTAGTTGTGTTGTATGTATGCGTATCATCCTTGCTTTCTTTATCCTTTTCTCTTTCCTTCACAGTTTCGCTTCCTTTGCCGATTTCATAATCCATATCTTTTTGAGGTATAACTGGTAGAATACTAGAACACCATAGCTATAGTGCAGTGGTAGTGCCTGAGAGTATAAAGTGGAAAGTCCATAAAATAGCTAAGAGTGCGGCTGTTATGTTGGAGTAGAGCGGGTGGGTAGTCTGTGCTCTATATACACATACTTACTACATATATTTAAAGAGGTATACAGTAGTTGTGAATTTGTGTGGTTTGGTTGTAAGGCTAGGGATTGCCCTGTTGTGCTGTGTGTAATAATATGTAGTTGGTTATAGTTATAGCACCTACTCGCCCGGCCTTTCCTTCTCATGCCTTACATAATTTAATCCTCTACTGTGATCAGAGCACGCCAATATCAAATAAATCACTTTTATTGTTTATGCCGAATACAACCCAATCTGAAGGAACGGAGCGTTCAAAGTTCTGTATCTTGGATTTCTCGTAGTAGCTACTATTTACTACAGTTGTACTGCACTGCTAATATACATAGGTATACCTAGTACAAGTGCAATGTTAGGTTTGACGTTCCATTTAGATACAGCACATATTATAGAAGCCAGCAGCAAGGAAAGTTTGTATTATATTTGAACTACACTGTATACTACTACACTACTACTGTGTGCTTTATGCTGGAGGAATAACACATTTCTCCACTATTTGTACAATACACGACAAAACAATGATATACAAGACAAAGGTACGATAGGAAATCTACGTACGTATTTCTGAATGTAGTCTACAAATATGTTGGTACATAATACGTCCATAGGATTCAATAATAACACACGACATAGCTACTAGTACTACTATTACACGTACTACACACAAAACAACAAATCTCTACCTACCGGGTTATATGTTTTGGTGCAAAGTGGCGAGATTGGGTTTCGCCTGTGTAGTTTGTATTGGAAATAGGTACGTGAAGCACAATAGGAGTAGATGCAGTTATGTTTGAGTTGGTTGTGCTTTGTAGTGTATAGCGTGGAGTGGAGAGTACACAGAAAGCTACGTGTACTACGAGACAAGGGTAGATGAAATCTTTTATCGCAAAAATAAATGAATGGCTACATACAAACTGCCTACAACAGTAGAGCATTATACAATTCTGGGTGTCGGGTCAGGGTTTTATCACCCGAAAACGTGAATACCTACATTACATGGGGTTTTCTGAGCAATACTATTGCGAATTCATTTGGTTGGAGGGTGAACCTCCGTGTTTTTGCATATTTAAATTTATTTATTGCGGAAATAATTTATTAGCAAGGCAATTTCTGTCAAATTGTTAAATTTTTGAGATTTTAAGCTCGTAAACTCATCAAGCGGGTTTTATGATTTACTAGATCCCTGTTTTAGTAGAGTCACCTTCAAGGTTGATAGGTAGGAGTAGAACTCTAATACAGATGTAGTAAAAGTAAATTACATGTGTATACCCGCGTTCCATGTCGCATATAAATAAATGGGCCTGTACATATCTTAGCCTAAACTCCACACCACAAAATGCCATTTCCTTTGCCGTCCTTACAAATTCGGTGCAATTAATGTAACCCTTTATTTCACAGAGTTGTTTCTCCAGGAACATTGAGATGAATCTCGGTCGACAGCATTGCTTTAGTAAATTATACAAATAGGCTGCATGTCAATTTTCATTACCTTTGTGTGGGTGTACCTACCACTGAAAGGCTTTCCTGTCAGCTCAACGCAGATTTATGCATAGATAGAGCACAGTGACTCTATGTAGCCAAAGATGACCTGTTCTCAAATTAAAATATTCAAATATCTCAGCAGAATGTGGAAAGACGTCTTTAAGCAAGACGAGTCAACGTGGAGTTGAGTGAGTAAACAGAATTTAATTTATAACGAAAACTATCGTGAAGCAATCTTCCAGTCTCTTGCTTTCTCTCCCTTCTTTTTTAACCTCCACCTTTTCTTCCCAAAGTGTTTTGATTGATTACATTTTTTGTCCTGAAACACCACATTTTTTATTCTAAAGACTAATCTGTCAAAGTCACATGAAACTCGGAGTGGCAAAGTACCATTGAAAAAGAAAGCAAAAGCAATCCACTAAATATTTCTTTCTTTTTTTAAAAAAATATCACCACACCAAATAAATTCGATGGGTTTCCTTTTTGAACAGTCGAATCAATCATATGTCACATCTGATTTAGATTTCAGACGTCCAAGTTGTTCAATGAAGAAGAGCACTACGATTCCAAATCAGTTTGTAATTTCATTTTTGTTTAACTCCATAAAATGACACAATGCCCCTGGGCCATTTTATGTTTAACTTCGCGTAGGTAATTATGTGAATTATTTTTATATAAATCAACAACTTATCACATACGGAATACATAACATGTGGTTCTTTCAATTCAGAGTGTACATGAAATGTACTGTGTTAGGTTTTTCGTTTCGGTTTTCTTCTAAATCACTTTGCCCATTTGATTCACTCAAGGGACGACAGTGGATCGAAATAAAAGAAACTCCCAGCTTGGATTTGATCAAAGTCGAAAACAGAAAATGGAATAACTGACACACATAGACAAATAGACAGACAAGTCTGATCGACAGCTACACATTACACACAAAAGCACAGAACACTACACCCAACCCTAAAATCCAATTGTACTCGTGATTCGTAGTAGAAATAGAAAACATGGCTTTCTATTTCTGAAAATTTCAAGAAATGCCCTTTCTTGAAAATGTGGTAGAAGTGCTAAAAACATCTCTATAGATATTGTTACCGAAGCATTAGCACTTAGCAAAATACAACGTGCTATTCAACATGTACATTTTATAACAAAAGGCTCGTACATGATCAAATTGCGGACAATTTGTTTGACTCAAATCTTTTTGCTGCAATGAGAGATCAAAAGTTATAAAGCATCCACTCTGCGAAATTGGAAGTATTAAAAGTTGGCAAACAGAACTGGACGTGGCAAGGAAATTTTTAAGTATTTACCGAAACAAAGTAGTTTCAATAATGTAGCAAGTACGTTTGGATTTGAGAGTGGAAGAGTTGTATGTATTTGTTAGAATTAGCAAATATTTAACAAGAGCTCAACTAAAAAAGGTTTCACGCTATTTACCAGTCACTTAGTGGAGCACGAAGTGTATTCTATGTGTGTATCGATAGGACAGTTCCATATAGCACGTGCCCATGTTATGTTGCGGGTATTAAGTTACAATTTACAAAGAGGATACATAATACCGAGGTTGAGGTGCACTTAAACTATTTACATAGTGATGGGAACAAAAAGGTTTTAGTTTGCTTGCTCATCTTCTGAATTGAATTGCCTGACCGAGTACTCCTACGCGATACATACAAGCAGCACAAGTAATACCTGCCCTTTTTAATGGATATGATCCAATACTCCGTGAACAACACACGCACCCAACACTCCACGTACTCCGCCAGATCTGTCATTGTATGGTGGTCCATGTATGCATCTCTATATATACAGATACTTTTAGTTGCATTTGTATCTGTACTATATCAATACAAGGGATGAGTCATAAAATGTGTAATGTGAAGTACATGAAAAAATAATGGCATAATATTTACAAGTGCTACAGGAGATACACCCGACTACTTACATACACTACTACAGCAATACTTGTGTCGTGTCAGACTGTGCATTTACATTAATGTACAAGTGCAAATACAACTACTAGCACAACTATTCTTCTGGAACACAATGCATGTGAAAAGATTGTAGTCCAAAGCTCAAAAAACATTTCCTTATTGACGTGAACAAGTTGGAAGTATTTATATGAATACAGAAGAATTGTGTATGTGTGTGTTTGTGTCTGCCTTGCCTGGTGTGTTCTATTGCTACTTTACTTTATAAATGTTGGCTGCCATCAGTCCGTGCGCACCATAAAACGTAGGAATATGTCTAAAAGCGAAATTCGCAGAGTAGCTAACCAAACGGAAGATAAAGAGTGGATACGGAGTAGTTTTTACGGTAGATATAGTTTAGTTACTCGTGTTTTAGCTAAGTCAACATAGCGGAATTGTATTTGTGGAGCAGAGCTCTTGTATTTCCCCAACCGAAAAATATACGAAAGTAAAAAACCTTAAATCTTCAACAACGAAAGAAAGAAACGAAAGGCAATCCAAAATCCAATCGAATCCACCCTCGCCAGTTTGATCCTCAAATCATTCCGAGTCGGATTGAAAGCATATAGAGAAACCAAGTAGGCAACCGTGTATGATACACAAACGATATTTTATACACAGTAGTACTCTTGTACCTACTGCACAACAGTACTTTTCGTTTACACAATATACATAGGTAGCTGGAGCTACATAATATATTATGATACAACATGGAAGAGTGCATATACACATACAAAACAGAATATCGTGTCCACCGACCGACTGCTATTCAAAAAACAAACTTCCCCATAGCTAAACAACACATAGTTATTTCATTATACATTGCAAAAGAACTATTCTCACAACACTATGAATTTTTCATACTTTCCTTCCTTCATTCTTTACTAGCTCCCCTGGAAAATTGAAAATCTTCTCCGCAGTCGATTTCAAATCCCGATTTATTCTATACAATACTTGCATCCACATGGAATAACATAATTAACACCTTCAATAAACTAAAAAACACTGTCATACATCTATTTGCATATATTCTATACATGGGTCACCAAATTATTATATAGCTCTACACACTGTTGAAGGAACAGTGCATTGAAGCTACATAGTACCTAAGTATGATTTTGTAATATAGTCTATAGACATACTGTACACACAATACATGAATACAACAACGAGGAGCTTATAATTCCAGCAAGAAAGATTTTAGGTTTAGCCGAAGAGTGAATTAACAACATTCCTGTCTTAATCGAGCAATTTAACATAGGTATGTAACAGTTTTAGTACGTGTAGCACGGGAGATGATGAAACAGATAGATCGGATGAAAATGAAGCGACATAACGTGGTGGAAAACAGAGCCGCCACTTGTGTATGCATAAATAGAGTTTAAATGGAAGCTGTGCTTTGATTCAGTGCGAAGGATGCTGTAGTTAAGTCTCCTGACTAAGTGTAAGTAGTGTATGTGTATAGGAGTCGTAGGAGGAAGGAAGGACGATGACGACGGAAGGATGGTGATGGTGATGTCTACTATTTAAATAGAGTGTGCAATGATAATAGTCACTGAGACTGTGAGGTATGCCGTGAATTTCTTGAATGTGTTCTGTGTGCGTGTGTCGTGTATATGTTTGTAATTCTCTGTGTGTGTATCTCTCTCTCTCTCTGTCTGTGTTATGGAACACATTGTATGAGAGAGAGAGAGAGACGCAGAGGAAAAATAGACTTCGTCTTCTCTTTTTGGGTTGGTTGAGATCGTGAGCTAGTGTTTAAAATGGGGCTTTGTCTTGGATTCCACTTGAGCTGATTTTGAGCTGGGATGGAAATCCATTGCCACCTAGGCAAAAACTTTTCCAGGAAAAATCCTCATAATACAATACGACAATAGAATAGAAATGCAGATAGATACACATTACAAACAAGACGAAGACTGACGTAAAGCTGAGACTGAGAGAAGACCTTGTATAACACTATGTTGTGTAATTTAAGTAGTAAAGTGTAGGATGTATGTGTAAAGTAATTACACAATAATGCTCGTACACCACTTGAAATACAGGAGGAAATCCAGCTTTAAGTATGCAGTGTGTCATTGTATGAGAGAATGTAGCATTAATGGATAATGTATTAGTTCTTATATTAGTAAAGAATAAGTAGTGTGCAAAGAAGTAGTAGAAGTGCATTACAGGAGAAGGGGTAAGTGTAAGTAAAGAAATGTGCATGCGAAGGGCTATAGGTATGTAAAGACGATTTTGTTGTTTGAGTAAATGGTAAAGGAGTTGCGTTGCAAAGTAGCAACCTGGAGGAGTGTATAAGACGAAGGATGAACAAGGTGGATTTTAACGTGTAGTTAAGTATTGTGTATGTTTGGAGAGAGAGAGAGAAGATGGTGTAGTATAGCCGGGTCTGTCTGTAAACACAGTTTAAGTAATATGACTGTGTGTAATGTGTGTAATGTAATAGTAATGTGGAGTGGAAATGTTTCTCAGAGGACAGTAGTGTGTAGAGTATAGAGTGTAACGTGTTTAAAAGTAGGTATACAAGTCTAGAAGGATGAGGGTTGGGTGTAGTGTGTATGTGAGGAAGAGTAGTGCGAGGAAGCTTAAGTTTAGCAACGAGTTCGAGATTTATTTTGTTGTCGAATGAAAATCCAGTTCAGTTCAACTTACACAGTCCGTTTGCTTTCCTTCATGTGAAATTTGTCAGAATGGATTAAGGAGAGATTGAAAAGGAAAGTCGACTGCGTGCCCATATATGGAGGAATGCATAGCTAGTGTATATGCATACAATGTATCCGTTATATATATATGCTACTTATACTTCAGGTACATAAATAAGTACCCACCTACCTACTACATACTTCTCCTTCTGTATTTAACAGTGTGTATTCTATGCACATAATATAAGAAAACCCATGCACACGTAACAAAAAGCATTGCACTGTGTGTCTCACATTTTACCAGTGCATTTTACTGCCATTTCATTATAATATACAGTGACAGCAACACACTGCATCTACAAAACACACAGTGCAGCATTTTACACACGTTTCTTTAGAGCAATGCAGAGTGCACAGTTTCTAGAGTGAAAGAGCACAATACAATTAAAAAATTTAAGGAAACAAATTCATGACACGCAATACATGACATGGACACCTCCTACTTCCTCTTTCTAATCCCGATCCTTGTTATTCTTTTCTCTCTCTCTCTCTCTCTCTCTCTGTGGCACTGTTTGTATTTGCTAAATAAAACAAAGCACCTACTTAACTGAGATATATATGCAAGTGCAAGTGTATACATTGATGTGAGACGAGAAGTATGGATAAGTTGTAAGTACAAAACACAAAACGTGTGTTTGGAAGTAGCGTGTGGTGTACTGTACTACGTGTAGTTGGACATAAATACTACTATGTAAATTGTGCCAAGGTATAATATGTATACGTACGGTGTGTTTATATTTATGTGTAGTGCTAGTACTACAAACTAACACATAATGCACACATAAATACAAGGAAATCCATACTCAGAACAGTCAGCTACTTACTCAAGCAGTCAACCTATTTAACTTGAGAGTACACATTACACAGTAGATACACAATAGTATTTTAGAAGTGCTTGAGTATGCATGCACTGCATTATATAATGCATTATACAGTGAAGAACAGCACAACCCTTCCATTTCTATTTATGAACGCGGAAAGTGGAAAGAGGTATTTAGTCAATTTATAGTCATGTGGACATAGTTAGGTTGTTAGGTAGCAGACTCACAGGCAGATACATTACACACCTACTGTGACTGTGAACCACCAGACGAGCACAGAAAGAGATACCCGAGTATTATTTACAAAATAAATTACCTTTATCAAACTATGCACATCCTTCGTCCTACTCTTCCACCAGAGTTAAACTTTTGCGTTTTATGGCAGTGTTACACATAGCATGGGCATGAGCCAGCTTTTTATACTCACGTAACTGCATCACACTGAATACACAAACTTCTTCCTCAAGTTCACTAATATCTCTTTAAATATTCCTTTTCTCTGTTCTACCAGAACCGAAGTTATAAAATCAAAAAGCTACTGATCAATTTACACAAAACTACAATTTTCTCCAAAATTAAGGCAGGAAATGAGTGGGTGAAGCTACGAATTGTTAAAAAATGTTAGCATTAATTGGTAAAACTACTTAGACATGTGTAAATGTGTGAAATGGCCATGTCACATGCATTTAGATGTAAATAGAGATGTAATTGTCAAAAAAACGCAGTAAAATGTTTGTTGTTTGTTGCTCAACAAAACAGAAATATGAAGCAACTACCTATACTTGGTTCCGTTTAATAGCTATGCAGAGTAAAGTCATAATCAGAGTTCATGGAATGAATATAATTTTTTATGTTGGCAATAAATTTTTCTTTGCTTAGCAAATGAACATTTTCCAGTTAACAATTTTCATTTTACTTCCTCATTTCCATCAACGAATTTTGTTTGCCTTGCCTTTTTTACTTCGTTTGCATAGTTTGTGTTTAACTTGCGTCGTGCGACGTTTTCCATATGAAATACCTGCTACTTTGGTCATTACTCAGTCATAGGAACCAATGCGGCAGAAATATTAGAGAGAGAGAGAGAGAGAGAAAAAGTGAGACGTGCTTATGTGCAAATGTTTTTGTATCTACTATATGAATTATACATTTTTATGCCTGTATTTCTATTTATATTTGACTGTACCTACCTACCTGAGTGTACTAAAATAGTGAAAATATTACAGCATGTACTTTATAGGAATATTGTAGAAGGACCGTGTGTGCCTGCAGTGTGTGTATAGCGAGTGTATGGAAGTGAAGTGAAAAAATAGACATAAAGGTGTGTACGGTACTGTGGCTCTTGTATACACATATGTATTCACGTCGACTACATTGAATATTCAGTAACCAATTTCCTCTATCTCTTTTTTCTCATCTGGTACACGTTAAACATTTAAATCTGCTTATTGGAAGTTGGGAGTGCGTATATGCTTGACGCTTGAAAGCATATTGAAAGTTTACAAGGAGGTGTAGCCCCACGTTTAGTACAGTGGTAATAGTGAGACATTACATAGGATTTTGTACGTGTATGTATGTGTTCACGAGTTTACAAGCAAAGTTACTACGTTTTGCAACTCCTACTCCTTTGTTAACAATGCAATTTCAATTAGAGCAACTTATTTCATTAGATTTCGGGATTCTTAGTCGGATGGGGCGTGGAGGAGTGCTGTTCAATTGACATTTAAATGGCTCATATATAAACTCTCCTTTGACTCATTCATTTTAATTCATACACAAAATCGGAAAAAGGATCTCCAGGTAAACAAGCTATTTCTAAGTAAAACATGAATGGATATCCTGATACATCCCACTACCAATTATCTTTCTTCTTAATATTAATGACTGTGTATAAATAAATTATTCGCAATATACCATTCGTAAGTATTACAGTAAAAATTTATGTGGCAGGATTAGTTAGTTGATATGAGACTGACTGTTTGTAATTCTATAGAGCAGACAATGTACTTGACATAGGCAAGAATTGAAAAGAACATAGCGAAGAAAAAATGTTTGTCTATTTACGACAGAGAATGCTGCTAAAAATAGGTTTATCAACTAAATCTCTGTGTAATGTCAATTTTGCTGGTATTATGAATACAAGATCCAAAGTTCATTTCCGCACATAAAGCAAGAGATGGTTCGTTGCTATTTTTGAGGAGGTCTATACTCCATGTAGTATAAACCAACTAAAAATATACTGATAAAAGACATAATGGAGAGTGTTGTAGTTTGTATAGTATACTCAAATGAGCTACCGCCACTGCCACACGGCTGTAATTATATTACTACTTACTTACTACAAGGTTATAGGTATGTATATTATTACAGCTAGCAGTTTGAATGCATACGTAGTGTATACCTACCTTATGATATGATTTGCTCCAACGAAGAATTGTATAGTACTGCTTGGCGAGAAACAGAACTCAATTTTGTATGAGACATGACATGGGCGATGATGACAGGAAAGAAGATCAGGACTTCGAAAACCATCGACGAGAATAAAAACGAGAGAGCTAGCACAAAACGACGCGGAGAAATCGTGTGCTTTGCTTCGTAATTGACAATTTAGGATGAGATTGAAATCTTTTTGATGAGCAATTCTTGAATGGTGTAATATAGAGATTTCTCTTTTGAAAGTTGTTTTTGGTCGTATAATATTTTATATTCGTTAGGTTTCTTGTGAATGGTAGTAGGAAAATGTCACAACTAACTGCGAGGGTTAGGAGCGGAGGAGGATATTATAATTTCCTCGGGACCATACGGGTTTTAATACGAGGGGAATTATGAGACTTTTTTACTTTAGAGTTGTGAAGGGGCTCCAGGGATGGAGAAGAGTCATATTAGTCTCACTAGAAGATAAATACGAAGAATGGTGCCTTTTCCAGCTGGGAAGTGTGGGAAGGCCCTTGGGTTTTATATACAGTGCATATGGAGGACGAGCACTTGGAAGTAAATTATATTTTTGCCAACTGTGTGCTATAGGAGTGTTGCTAACTGTATACAAATGACTTGCGGAGTGTTTTGTTGACGACTGTGTTTCTGTGTGTCGACGAGTGGATTGTGTTCAGCTCAGCAATCAAAGGTTTGTTGTTCAATTTCACGCAAAATTAACTACGTACGACATAACGGGCAAACAGGCAAATTGCTTCTTGGAACTGCAATATTATGCACGTACGAACGACGGTTGCTAGTTGTAATTAACGTTGTCGTTTAGATTTTATATTATATGTGCTCAAGTCAAGACTCAGCTCCTGATGACACACTACTCTCCAAACTCATGCCATACCAAATTAAATACAACTGCATTAATATCAGGAGCCAAGTATTTCACAATTTCACAAAGGTGGGTTTTGTAAATTGTATAATGTGTACTTGATATGTTTAAAGCACAAAGAATAATGACTGTGATGTGAGTGATTGTCGGCGACTTTCCACCTTTCACGCACACAACTCACCAATCCACAAACAACACACAATTTTACTATTTATTCATTAATTAATTAACTAACAATAATGAGTGGACTTGATTTAATGGTAGCCACAACCATAGCTCACCGCAGTCATCCTGCTAACAAAAGTCATTTGTTCGATTTCAAAAACAGTGAGGATTTTTCCCCTTGCTGTATTTATTGCCACACACACACACAAGCCCTAATTAGCCACAATTATAGAATATTCCTGTGTAATTCAATGTACCTACAAGGAGACTTCACTCCGCCAGCAATTAACGTCGTGAAAGTAATTTTTTACAAAAATACTGTTATACGTGTTACATAGAACGGTTCTCTGTGTAACACATGAACCTTCTCACTTTTCCCTACAAAGGGTTTTAGCGCACATTCACAGTTTAGCGTGGAAATAAGTCCAATGTATTTTTCATGAACAAAAGTATTTGTATATTTATTTTGGTTTCGTGTCACTTGGTGGACAGATTCATTATTTAGTATAAGGAACCCGTTTATTGGATTGATTTGCCCAGAGTTTGCTAACACGAGTGTACATGGTATTCATTATAACACTACACGAGATTTACATGTAGTAAGTTTGAATTAGTAATGAAACGAGTGGTTTGCACGACAGAAAACTTTCTCCTGTGCTGTGCGCTAATGAAAGGAGACTGTAATGAATGCTGAAATTACTGGTGATGAATGCTTGGATTCATTCAGCTTTCACTGGAATCAAGTTTTTCAGTTGGGAAATTTGTTTTGAGGGATAGGTTACAAGGGTGAAGGTCAATATATTATATAATATGTTATGTCACTCAGAGCACTACACAGCAATTGACTGTGTTGAGAAACGTTTGGAGTAGAAGTGCTGCTAATAGAAGTGGAGAGGTTTTAGTAGAAAGACACAAGTTGAGGCCCGACTGTAGTAGCCGGAACATCCGAAGTACCCGAAATATTCATGGGCTCTAAGTTTGTCAGTTTTTATTTCTCACTCTGTCTTGAGTCTGGAAATTCTGGAAATTCGTATGTAGGTATCTATATGACTGCAGAATTTCGTGGAAGTATATTTCTGGGGAATTCAGTATTCCCGGAAATATTACAATGAGATTTCTGTCTTACTGTAACCGTGTTATGTAACAAGTCCTTGTAAGATTTCTGGATTTGTTTCAGCGGCTTGTTCTTGTTGGCAATTGTAATAGTTTTCACTAAACATTGAGTGTAGGTTTTGTTGGTGTGCACCAGGAGAAGACAGAATAATGAAATGCGGAAGGATGCATGAGAACAGATAATAGATGATTACATTTCTCGAGCGAATTAGAGACTGCAGAGGAAAGTATCAAGTCGTCCAAACCGGGTTTGCTGTGTTGCGTCTTGCCCTGCGTATCTCTCCTCTCCGAGTCTTCCTCCCTGGACATTCCAGTTCCAGAGTTTGTCTGTGTTTCTCCTGTCCTGCTCCTCGGCCTAGTCCCTGTATGCTTTCTGCTCTTTTCTCACTCAGCTTTACTGCGAAAAGAGGAAACCTTTCGTTTAAACACACGGACTTCCTTCTTCAAGCTCCTTCTCAATATTTCTCCTTTTTGTCCCTGCTCTCTGCCTGTGTTCTGTGTGTATGGATCGTCAAATAGACAATGAACGGATCGAACAGTCGTGAACGCAGTAGGAGTGTTCTCAACTGAAGGCGAAACCCAACTGAACCCAAATGTTCGGCTAAGGAAATCCAAAAGCTCTTTTCGTCTGTGTGTTCCTGCTGCCTGGCCCTGGTCTGTTCTGTGCATGTCTCCCTACTGCACTCTACCACACTCTTTCTACGTTGTCTCTCTGTTGTAACAGTGTCAGTCCGCTCCAGCTCTTTCTGTACTTGTACTCCACTCTATCCTTCCTTTCCGACATACAATCCTCAATGTTCAGGCCCAGCTCTCCCTCTTCCATCCAACAACCTTACATTTCCTATCCTAACCTTATAATACCATATTTCTCCCGAGTTATTTTACAAACCCTGCTTCTTATATCACATAGCTAACAAAAGAACTTCTATCTGTAAGGGATACCATACACTTCCAGGGTTCACATAAATAAATCCGTAGATACAAACCCAACTCCCAATTTCTCTTTCAAACTCTGAGTTCACCACGCCAAATGTCCACATGAAAATATACGTTCAAAATGTACAAAATCCTGGAAAAATTATCGAAATATTGTCTTCAAATTATTCAAACATCAAGAATCAAAGTCATTTTCTTCTGATATGAACATTATCCTTGTCAAATTATTGCATTTTAAGTAATCATTTGTATCATACTTTATTTTTCAGATTTATTATAATGTGAACATTGAGAATCAATCGAAAATGCTATGTGAGTATTCTGTGGCATTGCAATAATAACATGAAACATGCTATATGATCCTGTGAGATCCCAAGTTACAATTGGAATGCATAAATAACAAACAAGTGAACTTTTAAATATTTAATTAGTATGACGCATTATAAAACAACATTTACACAGCTCTGCACTGACTTACTAAACTTACATATTATTTGACTAGCTTAACGAAATAAAAACTATGACAGTTTTTATTCTGTGTATCTATCTATATGAATATGTCATCGGATTTTGTAATGATATTTGACGCACAATAATAATGTATATATAGTTCATATCATTATTTATTACTCAAGTTTCTCGCAACTTGAGTTGGCTGAATAATTAATCGTTTTTAACGCGACATTAATTTAAAGCTGTGGCATTAAAAAGTGTATGGACTGTGTTGTTAAGTCTTGGTCGCAGTTTGAGTGCATTTGTGCATTAAGTATTGGGTATTTGAGCCCTGGAGTGGACATATTAGACGAAGATAGTAAGTAAGTAGTAGGTATGTGTAGTGGAACGTTAA
>JAQFYB010000956.1:0-39915 GCA_034694085.1 Pogonognathellus longicornis
CCAAGCTCTAGTGTCGCTAAGCTCTAGTGTGCACCAAGCTCTAGTGTCGCTAAGCTCTAGTGTGCACCAAGCTCTAGCGTCGGGTTACCGAGTGCAGTGTACATGCGAAACATAAAATCGGTTTAGTAGAATTTTATTGTGGGTCTACTTGAGATTGGATATTATACACTCTACACTGTACTCACTACTCAGTACCTACAGTTTTTGGAGTGGTTGGGTGGGAGCGATAGACCATTTTTTTCTTTAATATTTGTAAAAAATATACAGGTATATGATCGATCCAAAATCTGCCATGAAAGTTGACCAGCGGGTACAAAAGACTTTGTTTCTCTTCGCGTGCACCAACAGCTGCTTCAACGTACGTAATTAATAATTATTTTAAATCTGTAACCTTTCCTTTGACAGGAGAAAATATGACACAATGCTATAAATGTCCAAGTGAAAATGCTAGTCAATAGAGTAGAATGCTGACATTGTTTTGCGAGTAATTCAAGAATGTATTATTTCAATTACCTGCAGCCGATGGTGTATGGACTGTTTCACATCCGGACAAAAAAGAGTCCCGACTCTACGCGCTACCAGCCCAACAACTGCAGACTGCAAAGATTGGAAAAGTAAGTCGTTTTTGTAACTCCATATATGAAAGTGCTGAATTTGATTAGATCTAGATCTCCTTCTTACGTATGCTATTTTTGCCCTAAGCATTACGAAATATATTGCCATTTAACAATCAATATAAACTCAAGAGAGAGCTAACCACTTAAGTGCCGTCTAGTCTAGTATCTACTAGAGCTGGGAACTGGCCGGTTTTTGAAACCCGGTCCGATCACGGTCCGAATTCAAATGCTAGTTACACATCATAATAGTATATGTAGTGACAAAACCAGATCTGAGATGGAAATTTAAACAAAGCATGAATCAAATTGGCAAAATGAAATGATAATGATTATCATCAGATATATCTTTACAATTTTTTGCTTCCATAATTTTAAGCCCGGTCCGAACCGGTCCCAAAACGTTCGGCCCTAGCCCGGTCCGTTGTAATATATGAAATTCCCAGCCCGAAGATTGTAAATTACGGGTTCGGACCGGGCCGGCCCGATCCGTTCCCAACTCCAACTTTCTCCATCCAAGAAAGCTACTTAAAACCTTTCAGGCCTTCTAACTTATACTTTTCCCTCCTCTATTCCTTCCATATTGTTGCCTACCTAAAAGTTCATAAATTATTCCTCTTTCTTACACAAAACTGTAATAAATAATGCCTACCTATATTTGAAAATTGAATGGTCCAGATCTCGTTGTATTCAATACAATACCTCCCCTCCCGTTATCTCTTCTATAGTAGTCTTAAGTTCGTTTTAAATAAATAACTGAAGGATACCCGCTCCGTTTTAATGAACTTGTAGAATCAACCAACACAGCAGATCCATCTAATTCCACTACCACTACTATACCACTACTACCACACCAGCATTAAGAGTTACGTGTGACAAACAAAAGTTACAATGCACTCAACTGAATTACTGCCCATTGAAATATTAATTTCGAATGATACGTTTTCAGTTTGCAAGCGCAAAGGTACATCATAATGTTAGTTTACGAACTTATATACATCAGAATTGATGTTCCTAATAAACAAAACGTCAAAGTCCGTTTCTTTAATTAAGTAAAAGCAATACTAGTTGTCAACTAGTATTGCTTTTACTAAATTGAAGAAGAAACGTGAGAAACGTTATATGTGAATCGGAGGGCACCTTAAAAAAGTTTTCCGGCAAAACCCCACCAACCAAACCCTAATGTTTTTGGATTTTTAGGCCACGCAGAGAACCCCGATTTTAGAGCCCAAATTGGTGCCACAGGGGGTGGAGGGGGTGTAGAGGCACCAATAACAGAAATTCTAGGTCCGGCGCACTCTTTGTTGTAAGTTCACGGAGCTGTGCTTATTTAGTACTATTAATTAGTACTAGTGACTAGAGTAGAAAACTGAAAGGTAGCATCAATCAGTCAGAATAATCATTTTCCTTAAAACGTCATTACCTTTATTTTCAGTATTTCTAGGCTTGATTGAGCTTAACTAGGATTCCATTCCAGGAGGGGCAAAATCCCAATGTCAGATACAACAGCAGTTATCCAGAGTAACACAAAAAATTGCGCTGATTTGACTCAATATCAATACATACAATGCGCGATTTCTCGAACATTTATTGTAAATACTGTTTTTGGGATGGGGGGATCTCTATCGCCCTTAACACAACCGTGGTTCGGGATCTCACAGCTAACCAAATGCTTCGTTTGTTCTGCATAATACTTATTTGTATTGATTATTTATTATTAAAACTTATAGACCTCTCTACAAAGTTCGAGTCCGGTGGACTCCGCGACAATGTCTTTGTGCTGCTAGCAGTGGGAGTCCAATGTCCAGCTCAAGTGGTCATCCTATGAGATCTCGACCGGTTTATGAAAGAAATGGAGCTGGAACAGGAAGAGTGCATTATGCGAATGGTTCAAACACAAATCAACACCTTGAGCGTGCCGAGATTCCAAGAAAGAAAAGTGGAAAGCACACAAGTCACAGGTACATCGGTACAGTCTCTCAGCAAAATCAGAAAAGAAATGGAGTTACTCAATATCCAAACAGCAGAATGAACAATAATGTCAACAATTATTATTGCTCTGGTTCTTTGCGCTTGGATCAAACTATTTTATTAGAAACTCAATTAGATACCATTCCCATGCTGCCGAATAGCAGCACGACACCAGGTGGAAGCCAACACAGACAATTTTCCAGATCTTCGAACGCTACGCGTAAAAAATATTCTGCGTTTGAGAAGGAACGTACAAGTTACTCTCCTCCGGGGAATCACGAGACTGCATTCTACTCTCCGCTTTCGGGTGTTAAGTTTTTCTCGGAGGCTGCGGACGGAGAGGCTGTTACATCCACAACATTTGTGGTTAGCAGACTGTGACCTTTGGGAATATGCGGCACAATGTCCTGCTTAGGAATAGACCGTACCACAGCTGGTGAATGGGAAAATGGCACTCACCAGAAAACGTCATTTTGTAACATTATAGGTCGATCTCGCATTTCCAAACGACCTGCTTTTGCAGTTCGATGGACCAAGTCTGTTGAAACTATCGGAGCAACGGTATGTCCAAATGAAACTCGTGGCCATTGCGTTTGACTGGTCCTAGTCCTACTTCAGCCAGTCATAAGCGGCTTGGGAATGCTTCGAGCAACTGATTCTGCATTAAAGTGAAAATATTATATTAGGAATATCAAAAGGCTGTTATTTATACTGTGTGTGAATTACTCTGCACTAGAAACTGCAATTCAGTATTCATTGAACGTAGTGGCCATATTAAAATGTTTTATATATGTAACAAGATGTATTAACTTTTCTGCATAAAAGTTATTCCAATAGTTGTTACAAAACGTGAAAATCGTTATAAAATACTTATAGTATATCTTATTATGTATGTGCAAGCAAGGTAACTGTAGCGTGAAAAATTAATAAGACTCTTTGTAGGTTTCGTCCGAGATTCACAATGTATAAGTAAATGTTAAATTAGATATTCAGGCAACTACATATGGAATGAAATTTGATGTTGTCACGCTATAATATTATTATGGTGGGATGATCGTGATTCTGTTGTGTAAGAATTAATGTTGTGTGCCTGTAGCTGTAAGGTAAGATTTATGCTTTGTACTTTCCATTGAGTAAAGAGTTACGCATATCTATGTGATATTGAATGATATTGCGAATATTTTTACTTTCTTTTCAAAGGGAAAAGTGAAAATACACTTTTATTCCTTGATGGATCCTTCGTCCTATACTATACCTTCCCATAAAATAAATAATTAGCATACGGATATACAAAAAGTCCACAAGAAATTCAAAATGTAGTAGCACGCTCATCGAACATTCTTCTCGACTTTGGAACGAAATACACTTACATGGACAACCAAACATTGAAGGTAGACATAGGTATATTAATATTATAAGCGTTCGGCAATAGTAATGCATACACAGTAAAATGTAGGGATCTAAGAAATATTACATAGGTACTTCCAACGTAGTACATGTTCATCGTTGCATGATACTACCTATATACTGTCATTAATCTAAATCATTTCAAAACTTCAGGATTATTGCTTGCTAACTTGCAATACATTACCGAACCCAATAAAGCCTTAATAATGAATTCTTTTCATGTTTCGATTTTGATAAAGCTAAAAGCGACATTTTTTCAAAACATGAACACTATAACAGTTTAATTCATCCCTTTAGCTCTTACAATACAATACGATAGCTAATACCAATATTCTGGTTCTCATGAGATATCATAATAGTAAGTTGAAAATGTTACATTTTGGTAGATACTAGATACCACTCTTACACTCTTCAATTCTAACGAAAGTCAGGTAATGCTGTAAGAAAGGTGAGGATTTTTATTGAAAATGTGAGTATAATATAAGAGAAAAGCGCACGCAATGTGCAAGAGGCGTTTGCTTCCTCAACATAATATCATAAAATATTTCCCAATGCTTCCCATGAATCAAATTTCAATCAATTCACACTCTTCCACACCTACGTCTTTCCGATTTACATAGACCTAGATATGAGTAGTGTTAGTTGATTTCTGTTTTAATGTGTATCCAATTACCGTAATTTCGTTGTAGAATGTGACCTACAAGTAAATATTCTATGTAGGTACTGAAAACTGCAGGGCTCCTTCATTAATGATTACATAGAATGATTACTCACGTTTACATTACATGCTAGTATATTATACATAGTAGCGCAATCCCTCACCCAACCCTTTGATGAAATACGTAATTCATTTACATTAATCTAACTTAGGCTACTTAACTTTAGTTAAGTGCATAGTATGGCAAAACCACAAGAAAATTATCCAAAGCATCATACAGCAAAACGGAAAGTGCAATATTATGTCCTGCAGCAACCCTCGGAAATGAAATCCCAACTACAAATTATTATACCTTGAGTAGCATAACGAAAGACCAAATATAACATAAACATGTTCCGATGCAGATAAACTATATAAGGCTGGCTACTAACGTAGGTTTACTTAGAAAATAAATAGAAATACTAAGTCTCTTTTAATGAGTATGAATATTGAACATTCCTAATGCTGCATTGAGATACCATAATATTATTATACAGCTTGACATCACTGGCTAGGCTACGTCAGCATCTTTGGAACTAGTAATAGGAGATAGGAAAGGCTTTGAGTTGAGAGAAAAGCTAGTTTCGGCTGGTTATGCTTCTTTGCGGCTATGTTTAAAGAGAAATTGTATGTATAATACATATTGGTGTGGTAAATGTACGTAATGTATTGATAGCTTATTTTATTACGGCTAGCCTATCATATCACTACTGTCACAGTGTCACATAAGTCTGTTAATGATAAACTTCCAAATTTTCAGCTATATCTCCATTTTTCTTACTCAGTCCTAAATTATTCTCGATACTAAACAAACTAGCACTCGCACTTGCGATATAAGTAATCCATACATCACAAAATAAATAGACCTTACAACAAGCTTCTCAAACTGGAATCATGACTTCGACGAGACTACCTGGAATGTGTGTGTCCTATATATAGTCCTAACCACCCAAAGGGAGTTATACGGGACGTAACTTTTGAAAAGTGTTATTATTTATACTTATTGGATCGTAAACTTCATGCATGAATACATGTTTCCAAGAAAAGACTTGTCCTTTTTTGTTTTCTGTGTCTGTCTGTATTGTGACTTTAAATAAAAGAACAAGAATGGAGATGTTGAAAGTTTGTGTTCTATCTCATCTCTATCCACGGCAGTGTAGTTTTGTGTGTGGCACTTATATAAAATTATCTGTGTGTGCATTCAAAAACATTTACTTTCGGTTTGGATGAAAGGAGGAGAAGGGTTTGTTATTGCACTTTCAGAGGAGACAGCCATTTATTACGTGCAGAGAAAGTGGCGTGTGACAATTTATTTTCTATCAACTGTCTTGTCAAATGATAAACGACACAAAAAAGAACGACTTGGTTGGCCAATTGAACGCATAGCTCATTCATGAATGAGGACATCACAGGTATGGGGAGCACCCTTATATCCCTAATATTAACTTAAAGCTTTACAAAGTGAAAGTCGACTTTCTCCCAGGGAAAGTCTTCCAGCTCTTTCTCCCAGCAGCAAATGAGATGACAGCGTCACAGGATTTCATGTTGACGTGAAAACACGAAGTCGGAGTTTGAGATGGAACTGGTGAAAGCAATGTGAAAGTTTAAATTTTACATCAAAAGAATATGGCGAATATAAACTCAAGTGTCTTACAATGTCTGATGCTCTCACTCAAATAAATGATCTGTCATTCCAAAACAATTGTCGAGACTGCACAAATGTCAACTTCTTACTCTTCTAGTTCTTCTTCTTACTTCTTTACTAACAAATAAAATGAAAAGCGTCTTTTTTGAAACCTAGCTGTTCTTCCAATTAGGCTTCAGGTTTCACAACAAATGTAAAGCAATACATTTGTATCCTCAATCTCTACTTGTACTAACCTCTGTAAACTCTCAGATTCAGGATAAGTCCCCTAAGAGTGATATGTATGAAAGCATTTCTTATTTAAAACGTTTTAGTAACCTAACAGTGAAAATGAGTGACGATATCCTAAAGAACCGTTTCATGAGATTAATTTTCACTAAATTCACCAGCATAAACATTTAAACATAATTACTGTATGATTATAAGGATAAAAAGTAAATGTTAACGCATTTTCTCGGTAGTTTGGTCCATTTAATCAAGAAAGTTAAATTAAGAGCGGACTGAATTCAGCTTACCCGCCGAATGTTAATGTATTCACATGTACCTAAATCTAGCATTCAAGCCCCAGAGCAGGTATACTGTTCAGAAAGTCCTACTATAGCACACTTATTATGACATTTAAACCAGGCAATAGCGCTCAATTTTGCACAAACGCCCTGGCATATAATATACTAGATAATAAATAGAAGTTTGACACCATCTGAAAATTACAGAAAAGCTATAGAATTTGTCAAGTGTATGTGAATTATTTAACTGCGCACGGGAAACTATTCAGATGCCAGGACAGTAAAGGAGGAAAACGGGGCATTTTCCACATGTATAATGCAGTGGAAAATATATGATGCGGGAGAAAAGTCGGAATGTATAAAATATATGGAAGCATTGTTGTGTGGTAAAAGGTATCTGTAGTTCAAAGAAAATTCTTTTTAAAACTGCACACTAACTTCGGACGGTCGGAATTTGGAAGAAATGCAGCCAATAAATGTAACATCCGAAACGTAAACTTATCCTACTGCATGCTTCACGAATGCTCTGCATCATGCCGCGTATAGAATTTAAGTTGACTTTCTTTTCCTCTCATCCGACTTTCTTACTGTCTTGAACTCAATACATTATAAAATCTCTAAATTGGAACGTTACCTTTCAAAGCCCTCTACGCATATTTATGTCTGTCATATTAAAATAATGCTATTTCTACTAAACTCCCTACATTTAGCATTTAAAGAAATAGAAACGTATAATAAATAGGATGTCCAATAATAGCTAGTCTAGAAGAATTTTCATAGAATCTGATCTTTAGTTTTGAGTCCCTCAAGCATAATATAAGAATATTTGTAAATTTAATGTGATGTTCCTTTATAAATAGAAAATAAAACCTAATCAACCAACCAATCAGTCACTACAGGTAAACTCTAAGTTTGATAGTTACACGAGTGCTAATATTTCCATTATCTGTATTCGTTTGATTAGTCAAAAGTATTCGATAAGAAAACACCCGGGTTAATATCATAATTTATATTAGTAAAGAAATCTATGCAGTTGAGCCCATACTTTCTATTAGATTCTGGCTTCTAAAACACCAGTACATACGTCGTATGCAATTTTAAAAATACCTACAAGATTTTATTTACTAAAGTAGCTACTTACATTTTCAGAGCAACAATTTAGCTTACAGTTAAATTTATATTTCTGAAAAGTTAAAAACAACATCTAAATATAATATTATATGTATATTCTGCCCAGTATTCTGTCTACATCTTCACTCTTTGCATGTTTTATTGAAGTAAACTTTTCCGACTTTACTTGATATCTTTCCAATGTAAATGTATACCTATATAGGTACTTGCTATACAGTATTTTATGTATAGGATGTTGATTAAGTAACACTAACTTTTCAAAGCGAAATATCTCATGAACCATTAGGAATTATGAAATGCGATTAATATCAATCGAAAGGGGGTGAATCAACAATCATTTTCGTATATGAGTTGTCTAACTTCGGTAATGTAATACGGTCGGAAGTCGGAACAAGGCTTCGTATAAAATGGTCCTCAAACATTTTAAATTGCACTGCCACCTTAAATCCAAATATGTATTTAATTTTCTTTTCTAAGCAGCTTTTAATAATTATTATTCATAGGCATATGGCATATGGCATATCCATACTATAACCATAACATACCGATACAGTAATATTTAATAATATTTATTAGTAAAAATAAATTAAAAAATAAACCATACAAAATACAAACGCATATAAAAAAGTATCAGACTTTCAGATACGCATCTCGCATACACACAGACAACGATCACACATACACATACACACAGACAACTAACACACAACAAACAGAAAACGAGAACACATACACAGAGACAACGAACAAAATACAACAGACTCGCACACACACACACATACAGAATACAGACAGACTCGAACGACGAACAGACGGACAGGAAAGAGACACCCATAAAGTATCGGAATACTCCGATACTTAATAAAAAATCTGAATGAAATTGTGAATTTGTAGAGGCAAATGAAGGTATTATGTTGATGGTTCTGAAAGCGCATCTGAAGAAGCTCTAGCGGTTGGTTTGGGACTGCACAAAGAGAGGCAATCCGTCAATCCCATAGACGATTCTAGATTTTTAAGAGTAACCGTAGGTGAAACAACCTATCAGATTTTTCACAATGAGAGCAGCTACACGTGCAGCTTTATAAGTGTAAAGGGTTAGCTGATCTTTTGGTGAGTCATATTTATGGGGTTGTCTGCTTGCACAAGCAGCATGCTTTCAAATCTCAACTCAGCCAATTCAGTCGGACACTTCGTGTGACTCTAATCAACACCAAAGATTGTTTGTCATTAGTTGTTTGAGGAAGACAAAGCCTTTTTCAATAAATAAATTGTCAATTTTAATATTCTTGTTAAATACATCCAGTAGTTTGGTATTGATAGGTTGAAGTTTCAGATCAATATTTTTTACAGATTACGAACTAGTTCTCCATTCTTTCCTGTTTGGTTTTCGAGTTTTATTGTTCTGCCTTCAAGCAAAGTTAGATTTGTCATTTGCCACAAAACTCATCATTTGAAAAGTCAAAATGTTTGGTTCACAGGCCCCCATCATCGTTTTAAGTAAGTTTTTTAATTAAATTTTTAAGATTTTTAATTTAATCGTCAATTTTTTGTGTTACACAGATCAAAACATCAAACGGGAATCCGGGCGTAAAGTTCAGGTGGAGAATATCAATGCTGGCAAAGTAAGTCATAAATTCAAAGTTGTATACGAAATTAAGGACAACGACGACAATGAGCAACGATTTGAATTTGCATCTAATAGATCCGACAATTTTGATAAATACCCGTCACCCGTCTTAATTATACTCTATCCATGTATTAATTTGGAATTATGAGCTGAATACATGGATAGATTACAAAGACCGGTACTTATCTAAATTCCCCTATTAAAGTGGTCAGTAATATTTAGGAAGCATTGTTTGTTGTTAGTTGTTATACGATGAAATAAATCGAAAGGGAGTTTAAATTTTTTTAAATATTTTTCAGACTATTGCAGATGTCGTCAGAACATGTTTGGGCCCTAGGGCTATGTTGAAAATGTTGATGGATCCAATGGGTGGAGTTGTGCTTACCAATGATGGAAATGCTATTTTGAGAGAAATTACGGTGCAGCATCCAGCCGCTAAGTCCATGATTGAAATAGCTCGGACTCAGGATGAAGAGGTATAGCAAACAAAATATTATTTTCTGCTACGTGCTACATAACTAGTGTTATTGATTAAAAAAATTATATTCTGATGGCAGGTGGGCGATGGAACGACATCCGTTATTGTACTTGCTGGGGAAATTCTAGCTGCTGCACAACCGTTTTTAAACCAAAATATGCACCCTACTGTTATAATAAGGGCGTATCGTCAAGCTTTAGAAGATATGGTGAACTTACTTCAAGATAGTATTGCTACTCCACTTGATTTGACTAACAAAGAACAAATTGAAGAGGTAATACGAGCCTGTGTGGGAACAAAATTCATCTCAAAATGGTCTGATTTAGCTGTTCAAATTGCTAATGATGCAGTAAAAACGGTTTATATTGAAGACGGAGGACGGAAGGAAATTGATATCAAAAGATATGCTAAAGTTGAGAAAATTCCCGGTGGGCGTATCGAAGAGTCTTATGTACTTAAGGGTGTAATGCTCAACAAAGATATCATTCATCAAAAAATGAAACGACGTATTGAAAACCCACGAGTATTGCTATTAGATTGTGCCTTGGAATATAAAAAGGGGGAAAGCATGACGAATGTGGAAATGATGGATAAAGGTGACTTTACGAAATTATTGGAGCAAGAAGAAGAATTCGTCGAAAAGTTGTGTGAAGATATTATCAGATTAAAACCTGATTTGGTTATTACGGAGAAGGGAGTTTCAGATTTGGCTCAACATTTTCTTGTTAAGGTACTTCAATTAAAGGATTAATTAATGCTACTATATCGTCTCAAGAAAACGCGTATTTTTATCAATGGATGACGTCATTCAGATGGTAGGTACTTGTGGGCATTCCTTCTCACCATGAACCCCCACCCTGTTTTAGATCCCGTTTATATGCACTACTGTTGGCTACTAAGGGGGTGAGTGAGAAGGTATGCTTATGAGTTAAAAATGAATCCGCTGTAAAATTACTGGAAAACCATCCCCCTTTTTTCACAATTTGTTTTCGCAAATGGTCGGATTTTATTATTCAATTTGACTGGTTCCAAATCCATTTGTAGATAATAATGTGTGTGTGTATACCTATTATAACTACTTTCTGATGTTGTTAATTTAAAAAAAAATCGTCAGTTTTCAACTTGGTAGCCCCCAACCTCCACAAGAAAGTGGTTTGTCAACAGTTTTACAGCGGATTAATTTTTCACTCATAATTACCTATAATCTGAAGGACTTTATTTTATCCGTTGGTCGAAATAATGTTGTGTCAATATACCAAATTCAGTTATGTATCATTGTGAAGTCATATTCCTTGTTTCTATACTATTTTTCCCCGTTTAGGCAGGAATTACTGCTCTGCGCCGAGTTAAAAAATCTGATAATAATCGTATAGCGAGAGCAACAGGAGCACAGGTAGTAAGCCGAACCGACGAGTTGAAAGAGGAAGACATCGGCACGAAGTGTGGACTGTTTGAAGTAAAGAAATTTGGGGACGAATATTTTTGCTTTATAACCGAGTGTGCTGATCCTAAAGCTTGTACGATCGTTCTTCGAGGAGCTTCTCGAGACATTTTGAAGGAGGTAAAAGTTTTGACGTACACGTGCTATTATCGTATTTTAACATTACTACATGATGGGTATTTATTAAGTTATTGTTTAATTTAGTTTAATTTAAGTTATTTTTTCCGTCTGTCGTAGGTGGAAAGAAATCTTCAAGATGCTATGTGCGTTGCTAGAAATATTTACTTGGAACCAAAAGTTGTAGCTGGAGGTGGAGCTGTGGAGATGGCCGTCTCCCACGCACTTTCGGAGAAGAGTAAATCTATGACAGGGGTAGAACAGTGGCCATACAGGGCTGTGGTCCAAGCTTTGGAAGTCATTCCTCGAACACTTGCACAAAACTGTGGAGCTAATGTGATTCGTACTTTGACTACACTTCGTGCTAAACATGCTGCTGGAGAAAAAACTTGGGGAATTGACGGAGAAACTGGAGAAATTGTTGATATGAACAATCTTAAAATCTGGGAACCACTTTCAGTTAAGTTACAAACTTACAAGACAGCTATCGAAACAGCTATTTTGTTATTAAGAATTGACGATATTGTCTCTGGATCCAAGAAGAAGGATTCGGATGGTGGACATGGAGGCGGTGGCCCAACTGAAGAGTCCATGAGGGAATAATTAAGAGTTTTGTTAATAGAATCACTACCACACCCTAATTTACTAATGAAATGCATTAAGCTCCACACTGATCTTCGTTGCCTGTATTACAATTTACAATTAATTAAGTTAGCATGATTAATTGTATTGAAGTTGACAATTTATTTCATTACCAATTTTACATTGTTTGAAACTCAAAACTAATGTCTCTTTGCTTAATAAAACCTCACTACTTATACTTTGAATGATACATATAATTTGATTGATACATACCTACTATAATTGTATCCTTCAAATTATATTATAATTTAATATTTATTTTACACAAACCCATCCATCTTTATGCAAATAAATCAGGTAAAAATTGTGGTTTAATCCCTACAAAAAATTTTCTAGAAATAATAATATACATCCAGACTGATCGGTGCAATTTTAATAAACAGTAGACAGTTTCATACAATGATGTTTCAAAGTTTTATTTCGAAACGACACAGCAAACAAGATAATATTATAACAACATCCACCAGCCAGATATAGTATCAATTCATATAATTAATTGTTTATACAACCCTTATTTATACCAAAACCAAATAAATCCACAATATTGGCTGAGACTCGTACTTGGGATATTTTTCTACAAAATATTTTCTAAAAAAACTGATTACAGTATCGATTGTTGTATCTCGATTGACAATTCGTATTTGTAAATGCGTGGAAATAGATAATGACAGCTAAAGTTAATCATTTGTGCAGTGATATAAATGTATCACACACCATGGTAAGCATTAGACAAAACACAAATAACATTAAAACATGTTTCAGAGTATATAATACAATAAATATGCAATAATCGTCGGTACGTGTAATTGTAATATTACAAGGCAATGATATTAATTATTGCTCTTGATTACATTTAGTTAATATTCTACAAACAAAGGATAGAATTCAAAATAAGGTCATGCCAATTGGTATCTCACATCATTCATAATATGAAATACTGACTGTCCTTTAGCAAATAAAATTATGTGTAGCATAGACATTTAAATAATTCACGTAGGCAAATGGTTGGTAGAATACAGTGTCCTATTAAATCGCAAATGTACAACAATTTGATTGGAGTTATTCAAGTGAGCACACTGATCTTTAACCTTTAATTCCTATCCACCATTTTTACAAATATTTTTTGAACAAGTCTACCTATGTACTATAAACACAGGGGATAATTATCAACCCTCTTATTTACTACAAGAAACTGAGGGGGTGGATAGTTGAAGGGCGCAAAGACAAAATTTTGATAATTATAATTACATTATAATGATAATTTAAAGTAACATACAACTTTTCGTCTGATCTCAAAGATAATCTTTATTAAAACAACGATTAAAACAACGGAATGGATTATTTATATCTACTGAAGTTGCATAACAATTAATTATAAATAGGTGGTGACTGTTTTTCAACCTAATGGGCACGGTAAAAAATTTGATTTTTCTATTTTGAAACTTTATGCATCTGAAAGGCACACCCCTTGGATTGGAAGCATTTTGTATATATTTCAAATGGCATAATGCGCAATGATATTATAAACTTTTGAATACTGTAACTCCGCCATTTTTTATCCGATTAGGTTCTTTGCACAGCAGATAGATAATTAGATTTCCCACGGTACCTTTATTTTCCCGACAAGTCTGAGCTTTTTAACTTAATTGAATTTATTTTGCGTAACCTAACTCGCTAAATACAATTACGAATGCGAAGTAAAACAGTCAAAAATAACTTAAAAATTCAAAAATTGATTTGACGGGAAAATATTTTATGTATGTTATTAAACAAAGGAACCGTGGGGAATCTTATTATCTCTATCTGAGCAGAGAACTGTTCAAAGAACCCAATCGGATAAAAAATGGCGGAGTTACAGCATTCAAAAGTTTATCATATCATTGCACTCCCTATACCCTCCAGGCATTATGCCAAAATGTGAAATATACAAAATGCTTCTAAGTGTGCCTTTCAGATGCATTTTTCAAATACCTAGAAAAATCAACATTTTTGCCTTGCCTATTAGGTTGAAAACAGTCTGGTATAGTATTAATGCTGCGATTTTAAACATAGCTCTAACATAGGTAATATAATTAACATCCGATGCGAGTTTTTTTAAATACGAATAATAATATATTAGAAGTGTTTAACACCGAAACCTTTATGCGATATCCGACGAGCGTCTTCACGTTATAGTGAGTAATTAAGCGATATTATACAATTGCACATTTTCAGAGGCAGGTTAAATCCCTTCTCCAACCAGTACCAGACATATTATATTAATGCCATAGTCCTATATAATTGCCACACAAAGTAATGGGCAGTGGACCGCCAGCAGCAAATATCCTTGTCCCTGACATGTCGATACAATGTGTATAAATTGCAGGAGTATACTTCTGTCTGTATACATCCATAATTATTTCTTCATCTGGGTAAGTCCACCCAGAGCTGGATTTCAAAGTAGCAGATCGAGCTGAATTTACATTCGATTCCAAATACTTTCCAGCACGCAGATCATAAAACATTACTGTGCCTTGTCCAGTTCCGATAGACAGCAGAGACGAGTAGAAGTTTGTTGATCGAATTCCAAATCCAGAATACTTTGAAGCTATTTTTTTAACACATTGTATTGTTCTAGAATCCAAAAGCGTTGTGTGAGACTTACTTCCGACGGCATACAACCCATAGTCTTCATGTACAGCTAAACAAACATTTTCTAAACAAAACGGAAGCTTCTTGGAAAATTTCTGTAAACACACAAAAAAATTATTTTGAGCTTCAAAAATTATTACAACTTGTTTGCTCATTATTACCGTTATATTATATTTAGCATTATATATACATATAATACAATCTAAACATCAAATGTTGTACACATTATACCTGAACAAATTTTTGTGCATCCCACAAGTGTATGTAACCATTCAATGACACACACGCAACCTCAGATAACTTTCGATTGAACACAATGTCTCTCACTTTCTGAGCACTACGGCACTGTTTTACTGAAACTGCATTTATATACGAATACGACGGAACATGCATTTGAATGTCCATTGAAGATGTTGAGGAGGAGGAAGTAACATAATCTGAAGGTTTCGAAGGGGTGTTTGCGACTGAATTTGGTTCAGGAACTTTCCAAAGTGCTAAACTCGTATCTCGAGATCCGGAAACTAGGAATTCGTCATCCAGCCACGCTAAGGCAAAAACCCAGTCTTGATGTGCCAACTACAAAAACATACAGAGTAAGTCAATAAAAGGGCTAAGAATAAGTACAACGATGGTATAAAATAACTATTCATATAGCAATTGTAGCATTAAAAATAAATGAAGATGTACTTCTCCAACACATAGCGGATCCAGGGTTGGCAGCTCGTATATTGCGAGGTCATTCGGATTCCTTCCTCCTGTAGCCAGATAAGTTCGAGATGGGTTGATTTCTATTGAATGAATTCCGCATTGTGAATCTGGAGGTAAACTGCGAGGAGACGGAGCCAGTGAAGGAATTTGGGTCATATGCTTTGTTTGCACATCCAATACCATCAACTAATATGTAATGATACGGCGCATTAATAAAATCAAAAATATAGTGTAATGTATAGGTATAATATTTAAGTGCAAATAAAATGCATTTTAAAAGTTGTACTACCTTATTGCATTTTGTTCCAAATATTACTTGTCGATCCGAGAGCCATTGGGAACAAAACACCTTGTTAAGATTTTCTATTTTCACAGGCTTTTCTTGAAGAATTTGATTAGTTAGTAAATGCTTGATAGGTAGATCAGGGCTTGATTGGTAGCACGATTCCATTATGCGAGGTTGCAATGTCAGAGGGTGTCTGGTGAACCCCAACTGCCTTTCATTAAGAAAATCAACCATATTTACAGAAATGTCTTGGAACAGCGCGAGTGGTCCACTAATATTCTCTTGAATTGCTCCTGCTGAAATACACATCAAATAGCATAACATATTATTGCTATAACCAATTATTAATTAAATAACGTATTTTTATTTGTTGTAAAAATATCTTAAAAAGGAAATGCGATTACATTTCCTATTAAAAACTACAGCAGATGCCCATAAATAAAAAGCGGCTGAATTTATTTTTTTAAAATACCTTGGACCAAGGGCTAGAGGTTGAAAATTCAGAACTTCGAATAGGAACTATTTTAAAGGCTCCAAAGGTTAAAAATCGAATTTTGACCTTCAAAACAATGTTTTTACGTCTCAAGGCATTCACCATTAAAATGAGCACACAAAACTACGTCGGATAGGGTAACACCAAAATTTATGACCTTTGGGGTCAATGACAACCCCTGACTTCCGGTTTAGTAATTTGCGATTTGTAGGCGTTGTATGACACTTAGACACACCATTCTTTTTTTGAAACATGCATTGGATCAAGGGTTAGAGGTTGAAAATTCAGAACTTCGAAATTCGAATAGGAACTATTTTAAAGGCGCCAAATGTTAAAAACCGAATTTTGACCTAACTTACAGCGTTTTAAAACTAAACACACTTTAACATACATACATACAATATACACTTAAAGTCAAAGGAGGGTGGGGTGGGTGAAAGTGGGAGGGTATGGGGGGAGTGTACGGCGGTACTTAGGTACAAGGTTTTCGAGATCTCTGGTATGGACCATTTAAGTCCCATTCAATCCCATTTAAGGGTAAAGTTAGGAAATGCAAAAATCCCTGTAAATCAGTGGAAAATTCCCTAGGTTTACTTTTTTCATTCCTGGTATGGGAAAAGTATTGGGGCGTACTAGATTGATTTAATTAAAGTTTTATAACCTTTCGACTTCGGTGGTGCAACTTCAGCTTCTTCTTCATCCTCCTCATGTTCATTGTAGCAAAAGAACTCTTCGTACTTATTGGAGCCTTCCGCAAACTGTCTTGAAGAAAACAACTTTTGATCTGCGTAACCCAGTTGTGATTTGAGACGCTTTAACAACTTTTTGCTATGACGTTTACTGCTAGCAGAGGTTCTTCTTCCAAACACGGCTCTCTTCAAGACAGCAGCCATCAAAAAATCTTGCCCACAACGAGAATGGCCATGACCGTGCTGATTATTGCTTCTTCTTCCGCCAGCTCCATCCATTGTTGGCTGTTTGTTATCCAATTAAATATTACACTACAATTATAAATGATTACTATGACTTGGGCAGATAAACTTCATCAGTTATTATTCGATTATTCTTCGGATTTGCGTTCCCAGGAGCTTCTGCAATATGAAAATGTGTAAAATTATGAATTAAATATCAAATGAATTCTTGACGATATTAAAGGTTATTTAAAGTTATATATTTGATATAGTGACAACTTCATATAATTGATAAAATGTAATATAGATGTATGAATATTTTGATCATTATCCCATATTAATTATAATTAACCCCACCCCAAATCCCCACTTTATCTATCATCTATTGTTGTGTGATCGATCGAGTGTATTCGAGTATATGTAATAATCACACTATACTATATTATTATGTAATCAAAATATGCAACCAACACATCTAATGTGTTGATGGTTGAATGTTGACATTGGTCTTCCATTCCAACGTTCCAACATCCAACATCCAACCAAAATCTCCCCATCTTATGTCCTGATTTCAAAGTCATTAAATAATATCGTTGATAATAATCAGTATTTTTATATCTTCAAGTTATGAGTAGTGGGATTTTGGTTTAGATGATATTATAATGTCAGTAATGATCTCGATTTCTACTTAAAGGTTCAAACCTAATGACAAATTAATTATGGAACATTAATGAATGATAGGTTACATACATAGCTTTGTATTGTTTACAAATATCAAATATGAAATAAGATTTACAATCAACAATACCTATTCAATATTTATAAAAATGTTGAAGGATCTCACACAAGTCATTCGTCTCGACTTAAAAACAACTAACAAATGTAACAACTAACGACTAAACTGCAAAAGAACGTCAACAATGGGCCACCACAAAAAAAATAATCCCAAACTTTCAACATTACCGAGTAGATTAGTAGTGTTGAATGTTGATTGATAGTTTTTAATTTTTAACTTTTTCGCCTATGGAGGCGAAAATTGTTGATTATAATAATAATTAAATTCGAAATGTAATTAACGTTTGAACAAACTCCAAAAAAATGTTGAATGTAACAATTTTTATTACAAGCAAGCTGCAATCATTCACAGTCACAGCCACAGCGCAGCACTTCTGCTGTTCTGCTACACAATCAATAAATTATTGAGTTTCGGCAGCTACTCTTTAGAAATAATTTGTTTGTCTATCGTCTATCTGTCTGTCTGAAGGTGGTAGGTATTGGTATTACCAAAGTGGGTAATAAGTAAAGTGTTGGCTCTTCGTAATCCCACGATTCCCGCGCTACCACATACAAAAAATCTTGTCTATTACATAAAATCCGCTAAAACGCTAAGACTCTATCTTGCCATTCATTTGCGTCCTTCTGGTATAATACAAAATGGTGGCCAGAAAGCACTAATAAATCAAATAGCTCAAATATAATTCGAGCGTACAGCGAAATTTTATGGTAAAATAACCTCTGTTTTGGGGGGATTTCGGGGGAGGGGGAGCACGCGCCTCAGTGCCCTGACGCTAGATACAGCCTTAACCGGAGGCTACCTAAGTTTTTCCTCAAAAACCCATACCCATGGGTTTTTCGTGGGTTTTTCGTGGGTTTTGGTGTTTTTTATTAGCGGGAACATTAGAAGTAGTTTCAACTTTCAATGCATGTGCAAAGTGCAAACAATATTAGCATTAATATCAAGTAATTGCTTTCTGCATTGTCTTAAGACAGGTTGGCAACAAAATTATATTCATTTTTCTGTCGTCAATTTCGAGATGTTTTCTATCATTACCAAATATTGTCACTGATATTTATAAATAACAAAACATTAGAATTTAGAAGGATAAACTTTAATTACGTTTTAACAAGTCATAGTCAGATCGTTGTTCTTGTTGTTAGTTAGTTTTATAGAGTTCACAATATCATTCACATCATCATTCATTCTCAGCTGAGTCATTTTACATAAACATATTGTTCAAATTGAAAAACCCAATTACCCCGGGTTTTTCCTTTTTTGATACCCAAAAACCCATCAAAAACCCAATTACCCCGGGTTTTTCCTTTTTTTGATACCCAAAAACCCATCAAAAACCCAATTACCCAAAAACCCGGGTATGTGGGTTTTTCGTTCCCTGACCTAAATAGTTACATTCCATGGAGGCAACACAACCTTCCACCTTGTTCAAGACCTTTTGATTCCTCAGTACTTTTTATCCCCTAATACGGTTTGATGGTTTCTATTTATAATTTTTAAAGACAGGTTCGCTGGTTCGGGTATAACATGAACGGTCTTGGTTCTGGTCCGGTTCTTCAATTTTTCTAAATTGCCGGTTCGGTTCCGGTATAAAATAAATATAATGGTTTCGGTTTAGTTCGGCGCTTTGGTTCGGGTATAAAATAAAATAGTTTCGGTTGGGTCCGGTTCCTGGAATTCTTACATATTTCCCATCTCTAGTATCTATACTTTTTTATCTATACTTTTTTAAATCTCATGATGATGAAATGGTCCAATGCTTACTCGAATGATATGAAGGATATCCTTGCTAGCTCTGGGTGTCCACCGGCAAATGAAGAAAAGTGTTTTGTGTTACTCTTCCATTTCATTTCTAAATTCCATTCAAACAATCAACAAACAATACTTGACAGTTCGAAAGTTCAACGTTTAAAAACGTCAAACCAAGGAAAAGGAATCAACAGGTCAAAAGTCACAACAGCTTGAGTTGTTTGAGTATTAAATATCTGAAGGTAAGCAAAAATCCAAGTCATACTACGCAATCAGTTCAATTAACAATATACACAAATAAAATAAAATATGAGTAATGATTCAAGTGTACCCTTCATTCTTCATCGTCAGGTGTCAGAGTCAGGCTGACTGACAACTGAAGGAAGATATAGGCGAGACAAGGACGACAGGCAACTGGGTCATTTCTTTGATTTCCGACTTATTGTTGTTATCAGCTATTGATGTTATGGAAAGTTATACGAACTCGGAAGCGGGAGCTGATTCCATTGACATTATAAATCCGTTTGTATCTAACCTAGGAGTGAAGTTAAGTGGAAATAAGCGTTATGAAAAAATTGATTTCTTGGGCGAAGGACAGGTAAGCTGTAAACTATCTTGAATAACAATCTCAATATTTTAACCTGATTTGTGTTTGGTATTTTTGCCATTTGTAAATGCGAATTAAAGATTAATCATGGTGCAATTATTTGTGTACAGTTCGCCACCGTTTATAAAGCCAAGGATCTGGTAGAAAACAGGATCGTGGCTGTAAAGAAGGTAATAATGACTACATAGTGTATGCATTTACCAGTATATTGGTAATTTGTAATTATTTAGCTTAATCAAATAAGATTGAACATGTTCTTTGTTTTGTAACACTAGTTTTTTTTCATTTACATAAACAGCTAAATAATACAACTATTTATTTTTGGAGCTTAGAAATATTTAGTAATTTGTAACTTATTTTGCATCTTTATAGTGTTTATTAAATACTGCCAAGCCATGATTCCCCAATTTCCCCATCCCCTAGACCTACTAATTTATTTTAATTTGATTATTGCTTAACCACAAATCTTAAAAAATTTACTTATTTTTAAATTAGCTGTATATCCAATATATTTTGTAAGTTATGTAATTTTGTCTTTTATGATTGTTTAACTCCAAGTTGTATTGTTGTATGTTTAATTTATACATGAATATGTATTTATCATTGGTAGATTAAAGTCGGATCGAAGGCTGATTTTTGCGACGGTGTTAATCGAACAGCTTTAAGAGAAATTAAGCTTCAACAGGAGCTACATCATCCAAATATTTTGGGTCTTCTTAACGTATATGGATACAAGTCGAATATATCCCTCGTTTTTGATTTCATGGACACTGACTTGGAAATGATAATCAGAGACAATAAAATTGTGTTGACTCCAGCAAATATTAAGGCGTATAGCCTGATGACTATTCAAGCACTGGAGTATCTTCACGCTCATTTCATTTTGCATAGGGTAAGCTATTAGGTTATTAACCATTACTTGAACTTACGATTTATTATTTTTCTTTCGTTATTTTATGCACCTTGTACTAACTTTGAGTCGTTTGAGTGGATGTAGGTAATTTTATTAATGTAAAATTGACGATCTGTAAAACTTTCTAGGATCTGAAGCCTAATAATCTACTGATTAACTCTAAAGGTATATTAAAGATCGGAGATTTTGGATTAGCTCGTTACTACGGGTCGCCCAATAGAATATACACTCATCAAGTGGTTACAAGATGGTATAGGTATGTATTTGAAGTCTATTCATTACGTTAATTAATATAATCTTTTGGTGTTTAATATTGAACCTCTATTGTCCTCTATACATTTCTATATTAAAAGCAATCGTACACAATTTGATTTTAGGGCTCCTGAGCTTTTGTTTGGAGCAAGAAATTATGGAGAAGGGGTGGACATGTATGCTGTAGGTTGCATAATTGGTGAACTGCTACTAAGAGTGCCTATACTTCCGGGAGACTCGGATTTAGGGCAATTGTCAAAGATATTTGAGGTTCTTGGTACTCCTAATGATTCGAATTGGCCTGACCACAAATCACTTCCTGATTATTGTGAGTTTAAACAGTGTCCTCCTATGTTACTTCGTGATATCTTCACAGCTGCTGCCGATGACTTACTCTCACTCTTGGAAAACCTTCTTAAGTTGAATCCAAATGATAGATGCTCTGCAAAGGGTGCTTTACAAATGCCATATTTTAGGTACTAAACCGTCTTTTAATCGATTGTAATTTTATTTTATAAACGAATTCAATATTATAATATATTTCCTTTATTAAGTAGTGTCAACTAGTTTATAGAAAGAGTATTCCAATCTGTCTGTTGTGTAGATTCTCTAGTACAACACAAGCAGTACTAGTAAGCTATATAGGCATATATGACGTAGCTACTTTATAGGAACATCTATTATGTCTGTCCGATTGTTGAACTGAAAAGTCATAATATCAACATAACTTACTTATGGGTAGTTTTGAGTGCTGAATTCGAAAAAAATAGTGAAAAAGAATTTCAATTCGAGCTTTTGTCAAAAATATCAACCCAAACTTCTTACTTAAGGGTAGTTTTAAATGCTGAATTCGAAAAAAAGTAAAAAAAAAATCACAAATTTCAACTCGCTCTTTTTCAATCAACATAACTCGCAAGTCGCAACAAAACTTACTTAGGGGTAGTTTTAAATGCTGAATTCAAAAAAAAAGTTTAAAAAAATACAATTTTCAACTCGCTCTTTTTCAATCAACATAACTCGCAACAAAACTTACTTAAGGGTAGTTTTAGTGCAAAACAAAATAATGCATTTTCCCGTGTGACTAACTTGTGTATTCTCCAATTTTCAGCAACAAACCTGGACCAACCCCCGGAGAGCTATTACCTTTGCCTACTAATGTGATAAAAGTAGAAGAGGAAAAGCCGAGTTTAAAGAGAAAGCTTTTGGAATCGACTGATACTTCCGGCTTGGTTAAAAGATTGGTATTTTGAAAATAATAGTAGCTTAGTGGCATGCATAATTATTTTGGTATGTGTATTGTTTTTTTACATTGACATAATATTTTGTAGGTATGAATACTGAATGTGTGTGTGTTAAAAATGTAGAGCTGAAACTACATGCAACTTCAGGTTTTTATATTGTTTGTCGATTGTTATGTTAAAAAGTAATCAAACGATTAAAATAGTAGTGTTTATAATCGTAATTAGGTATGCTCAATTTAAAAATGTTTAAAACAGTTGTGAATACAATTCTGCAGCAACATCAGTTTATTTACACTTGAATTTTCAGAACAGCAATAAGAATAAAAATTTGTAGCAATAACTCTATTGCAAAAACAACAAGAAATTCTATGGTTAGCAGGTGCTTAATACCTAAGTACTTTTGGCATAGTTATTTTCCATATTCTGCATTAACGGCAAATAATTGTATTAAACAAAGAAACAAGTATGCACATTCTAATTATTTATGACACGTTTGTGCTCATAAAAATGTTACTGCTCTGTTTACTGTTTACTAATTCCTTAGTAAGCGACAGTAATTTTTGAACCTATGAGTAGTTTTATTCGGAATTTTTATAATTATCGCCGTTTACACAAATTAATCTTTTTGTCTAACGCTAAGTATGCTGTGGGAAAAGGGCAGCCCTCTTTTGCACAACATTGATTTACAAAACTCTGAATTTCCTTCATAGTTTCATCTCTTCTCCATCTCACGATGGGGTTCAAAGAATATATGTCCGGATTTCCTAACCATGGACCCAAGTTATGAATATTGTATGGGTTGTTAAAATATGTGGCTTGTGCATTGTTTTGGGCTCGCAGATGTGAAGAATCCAATTGAGTCTTCCAGTTTGGAAAGGAATTTTGTTGCTGGACAACGGGTGGAATGGGGTTGTAAACATTTTGTTGAAATGTTAATGGTTCTCTTGCTGTACCAAAGGCTGGTTGCATCGGAGTAGGAGCCATGGCATTTACTTGTTGGAATATGCTAGGATTGCTTAAAATCGGCATAATGTACGATGCAATATTCGAATTGTAATCAGTGGCTCGAGGGAAGTTGTATAAAACCGATTCTGTAGTCATTTATTATTATTTCTTTTTTAGCAATTATCAAAATGAAAAGTCGTATTGTTAGACAGATTACCTGGAGATTGCTCTTGATAAGGTGGAATTGGCAATTCTTCGTGTATGGCTGCAGTACTTCGTTTCAATGTAGGATAAGCTTGACAGACACGAACAATATTGGTTCTGATTTTGACATCGTCACAGTCAGAATGAGAATATTTTGCAGAAATATGTGGACTCCATGAAAGTACGACAATAAATGCAGCAAGAGTGGCACATCTTGCTCGTCGATCAGATTTGAACAACCCCATTTATAGAACCTATAGAAATGGTATCAAATTATAAATGCGTTTAAATCGTTCACTATCTCTAGTCTAGATCAGTGTTTTACGTGTTTGGCCTCTGCATGGGATGTGCGTATTGTTAGCACTATTGCTTATTGTGTCTTTGTAAAGGCTTTTTAACCAGAATGAGATAGTATGTGTCGAACTGTCGAGTGTAGCATACACTCTTTATACGTCTATTGTTAATGCTTCAATTATGGAACATTTCTTGCCAATTAATTTATGAAAGAGGGGTACATATTTTTATGGAGTTATTTAAGAAAAGCATTTGTTAGCAAAATTGTTTATGTACTTGTGCATTTATTCTGTGTGTAGCAGGAATGTAAATGTCCATTTTTATATTCTCTACTTACTTTTTATAGCCTCTTTTATTCGGTTAAAATAATTAAGTACCTACAAATATTTACATGATTGAACCATCAATTGAAAGCTAATTTTAGAATTTTTTAAATGCAACTTACTTGATAGTAATCTAGAAATAATTAACTGTGATTATTGTCAATTATGAAGTCTTGTTAATTGCTTACGCAGATTGATACTAGAGGTTTAATAGGCTCAGAAGTTACTGTTAAGTTTCATTTAGTATTTTGTCATTCATGTATTGCTATTGCCCAGTTATGATGGCAGAATCCCCAAAAATGTTTGGTGCAAGTAAATAAGAAGAGTCAGTTAATGATCGAGTTTGCAGTTAAGCAAAAAGGGGAATTGCTTTAGAAAACATTCATTTTAGCAATTTATGTGATCTATTGCATAGTGGTTGTGTATATAAACTGGAGAAACAGTGCTGGGAAAACAAGTAAGTTCTTGTTAGATAGCTACTGTGACCAATTCATTAGAGAATGGACGAAATATATTATGTAATAATATAATGTAAGGTTTATAGTTTATATGTAATTCTGTAAGTCAAATGAGGCAAGTTCTGGCTTTGGTATATGTATACATATGTATACTTATACGCTTCTTGTACTGACAATGAGTGTAAGCTGAAACTGGCTGGAAGCTTGCATAGCATTATCATTATAATTTGTGTGGAAAGTAATGTAAAGAGGGTTTTCATCGACCCAGTTTTAATTACAATTTCTTACAACTTTGTCGTGATCCGAACATTTCGTCGTAACTTATTTGGCTGCAATGAAATTGTGTGGATACTATTGTGTAGTTGTGTTGAGTATGAAAGCAGACTATTTGTTATTCTACGTTTATGTACTTGGTGTTGGTATGTTATGCTTGTGCTATTGATTGTACCTTTATAATTGTGACACGTATTAAAACCGAATGCACGAGAGCTTGCTTGGTTGACTTTGTTTTGTTTAAATAAGATTTACAGCAGCTTGTTCTCCTAACTAATGGAAAGCAACTTCTGAAACAAATGAGCCAACTTTCAACCAAAGTTTTCCACGAGTGGGCCGTCGACGAAAAAGCTTTTCTCCGTCCTGTCACTATTTATTGTAAATTTTGTAAATTGCAAATGAGAGTACAGATACAAATGGTCTTTGGCTTTATATGACTTACTGCTATTTGTATTACAAGCTTTCTCCAGGCTTACGCTAATTTCTACATTCAACTGCTCCACGGGTTATCTTTTCAATGAATCTCATCAAATTTTTCCAAAGAAACTTATTCTCCCACAGAAACCTCGCCAAATGTCTCCAACGAAACATGTTCTACTTTATTTCAGGGACGTCGACAGGGTACCCTACCCAGATGGTACCCTACCCTGCCCTATGTGGGTACTTGGTAATGTTATTTTTATCTTTCCATTTATAATTCCAACTATCTTGGTAATAATAAACTGGGTAAAACAGATACATATAAGACAGTAGCGTCTGTCGATGGGGTCTTAAGACACTTTTTAGGGTACCTTGGAACAATTTTTAGGGCATCTTGGAACACTTTTTAGGGTATCTTGGGACACCTTTTGGCGTAACCAGTCCACAGTAAACGCACCAGCGCCCCCCCACCAACCCTATGTATTGTCATTCTTAGTAGTCGCAGCATATGTACTATGTAATTTATTGCCTTGTGTTGCCATTCTGCTGTATTACATTCTGGGAAAAGTGCACAGACAGAGAAACAGACAGACTGACAAACCATTTCTATAAAGTAGCATCCGCTACTTTATAGAAATATACTTCGACTACAGGGTAGGGTAGAATGGAATTTCTCAATTTGGACGTCTTTAATTGCAAACCATTCACATTATTTGTTCCACCAACCAAATAACATAAAAATAAAATACAAGCTAGACTGAAGTACCTAAGTAATTTTTGTGGCTTGCACGAATTGTATAATCATGCTAATAAATTGTTATCACAAGTCTAAAAGAATGTTCTTTTCTTAGTGTCAACGATGTACGTACGTCGTTGACGTACGTAAACTATAAAATATGCAAAAATTGGAATTTCGCTTTATGAATAATTTCAATTTGTTACTTGTTTTTATTATTTCAATAGTAATCAGATTTTAACTCTTTAATGGTGGATAACTTCTTATCGTTTTTTCTTTTGTAATGCTTACCCTTTACACTATACATAACTTATTTTATATTATATTAGAAGCAGAAAATAGAAAATATTATATCGCCGAACAAGTAATAGGCTATTGTTGTCAAAGGACACAATAAACAATGGGTACTTTTTCTACTCAATTCGAACATTCCATTGTACATAGTTATACCACGTTATAAATCGTAAATAATAAAGTATGCATACATTATATAGTAGTGTATGTAGTATGTACTGCGTGGCATATTTAAGGCATAAATCTTGTGCAGGCAAGTAAAGTAATACCCTATATAGGTACAGGAATATTGTTGCCAACTTTCCTAAAATTCCAACCATGTATTTAAAGCATGAGCATTAAAAATTATTTTACTAAAAATTAAACTATGGCCATTACATGTATTATGTATTCAGTTAAAAGGTTTTTGTCCTGCCCTCATAATGAAGTTGCATAACATGTTCTACTTATTGATACAATCTAAAAACTTAAAATTGCACTTACAACTAATATTAATTGGTAGTATGTGTCTTTGGGTACTCATTCTGAGTAAACAATTTGCATTAATGACTTGTGTATTGTAGTCTGTGTAGTAAAGGAAAGAAAAACAGAATTGCTGGTATTTGAACAATTTGAAGGCTCAAAACTGCATACTTCACTTCACACCTGATTTTAAAATTTTAGCAATAAGTTAATGCTGGATAAGACAATGAAGAAAATTATGAAAATTGTAGATTGGTTTTTGAAAGTGGACAGGTGAGTCATAGTATATTAGAAGCTGATTAGTAAATAGTGATCGATTGAAATTCTGTCTAGTACATTGTACAGTAACAGCCCTGTAAAACATCTCAAGATGTATTCTGCAGGAATGTATTCTGGAGCATTAAATAATATTGCTGCTTTCATACTAAAGAAAGTTCTTTCTCACAGCTATAGCTAACACAGAGACGACAAAGGCAATCACATAAACCGTCTCGCAGACTTATTGTTAGGATAAAATTCTGTTAAACCCTATGTAGTACAGACCCGGAGTTTCGGGTGGGAATGATGGACTTTCACTAGCATGTTGGGAAAACTTGCAATTTTCTTATTAGATTATTCCAATTCAAAGTATTAAAAGATTAAAGTATTGTTTTGCATAATATGGCTTCATTAAATGTTTCCGTTTGTCATTAATTTTTTAACTGTAATTAAGTCGACCTCCCACCCCAGTTGTGGGTTGCAGTGTAATAATAAATTCTGAAAGTAAAATTCTAAGAAGTCTGTTGTTCACCTAAAGTCAAATCAAGTGTTGTGTTCCTCGAAGAACATGAACATTTGAGTTTGAGAGTTGATATAAGTCATTATTTGTATACGTATGTCTATTTATAGTACGTATGTATATAAAATATATTTTCTGTTGTGTATGAACAGAGGCAGAGAGAAGAATGAGAGAGAGCGTCTCAATCTCTCAATAGAATCAAACCCAAGTTGTGAAGAGCAGCCATACACATAACATAACATAGAAGTTTATGCGAAACGACTTGGACGTGACAGGAATTATTCCGTTTGCAATTGCCATAAGAAAATAGACATGTTGTGCGTATAGAGGAAATAGGACCATGTCTGAATATTAACTATGATGACTTCCCTCCAAATTTCCTCATGATGGATTTGGCTCTGGAGATTTACATTCAGCCACTACCACACTACACTACAATATCTCCTTACTCAGATTCAGTCATTTCATTTCCCTATCTCTCCCACTCTCTCTCGCTCTTAAAACTTGCTCCCTAAACTAAACTTGTAACCAAAATTCATTTACTCGTATTATATTATTTCCTTTATTCATTCCGGACTTTCTTCAAGGGAATTCGGCTCCTTTGTAAATTAAATAACTTCTACATAATGTATGCTTTCGCCATATACTTAAACTCGCACATCCATGAGATGCACAGAATGACAAATCTTTAATGGTAGGATGTGCAAATAAGGTAGTACACTGCTTAAGTAAGTACGATGCGTTATAAAAATATGAAGTTTAAGCAATCAATAATGATGAATAATGCAGAGAATAAGCGAATTTTCGGGAAAATTTTACAGAAGAAATGATTAGCAAAAATTAATAATGTGAAGGGGCGTTTGGGAAAATTCCGTCACGAAGAAAGCAACAAGCTTTTATAGAGAGAGAATAGAATGGGGAGTAATTTATAGGAGGAAGGGCGATAGGATTGGGTGTCTACAGAAAAGTGTGGTGGGCATGGAAGAAGTTTGTGAGAGTTGAGTTGAGATGTGTAGGACGAGATATGTTGTGCTTCAAGCGTGGATTGAATATAACACCTTTGGTTACCACCACACAACTGCTGAATGCATCTTCCAACATTGCCATTGCCACCGTGCCACCAACACCATCATCAACAACAGCAGAAAGAAGACTTGGCTTTGGCTTGCCTAAATTGTTCAGTGCTCAATTTTGGTTGTGGGGAATTTCAATAGGAGCCAGACACGCACATATATTCAGCAAGCATCAGACAGCACAAGGGAGCCAAATTGGCTCTTATTTGGTCTCCCATTTATTTTATTGATAAAATCCCTATGGACTTATTCGTCTTCACCTTCTGCTTCGCCAATATATATCATATCTGTATTATGCGAGCATCAAATTCTACACTCTCTTTTCCCACCCACCGACCAAACTATGAAAATTCCTTCAGCTCTCTATAAACACACACGCTATGCGCTACAAGGATAACCTACAAGGTGGTGGTGGTTGGTGTATGAGATATATTTGCCATGCATATAGGTACCTATATCCACCCTGAATGAATGTAAATAGGATGCTTTGCTCATTGCTCCTTTTGCTCATTCCCGTCCTGTGTTCAATGCATATTTTACTTTAACGTAGTTTACGCGAACGAACACATTAAACATGCCCACAAATTATGCTTTCTTTATGCCCCATTATGTGTTTTATAACCAATTGCCCATTGCCTTTGACAGACTCTTTATTATTTGAATACCGAGGAAGAACTGAATTATTCCGTAGTATAATTTACTACATTATGTTGGAATACCATATGGAACTCTCACTTTTATTTCTTAAATGCATTTCAACATTTCTCCCTTTGCAATGTCACAAAATCCATTTGCTCACATTTACCATTTTAAAATTTCGATCCAAATATCAGTTTTAGAAGTGTGCGATACAAAAAGATTTAATTTTAGCTCAAAAGTCTTGCTTCAGATTTAAAACAATGCACTTGAGTAGAGGGGAGGCCTGATTTGCATTTTGTGATAGGGAAAGTTGTTTGGTGATGCGCGTATTCGTATTATGATTTCTGGTGTAAAGAAAAGCTTGTCTTTACTCCTGTGGCGAATTTCAACTCGATTTACATTTTTATAGTAATGTGTATGCACTAAAACATAAATTGCAATTCCCCAAGGACTTCTTGGCCAATAAATTCACCTATGCATTCACATTCACACAAGTAGAAATGGAAATGCGTACACACAAGTAGTGCTATAAGGTTAAGGTAAAAGGAAATGTTGCACGTACGCTTGTAAAATAACGTAGTTTTCTTCTGGTCATAAGAATTACATTGGGAATTGCCGTTCTTCACTTGTATTATAGTGAAAGAGCAATTTATACACATAGGGCCTTGTTTCTATATCTGGAGTCTAGACTGTAATATATAATGAAAAGAGGGTGAGCCAAAAGATCTGTGAACTCTGAATACCTGCTGCTGCTGTGGAAGAGTTTTGTGAAATACTTACCTCTAGTACCTACAGTTGAGTTTAAAGGTAACGGTGTGAATAGGATCCTTAACGACGAGTCCATGAAACATTCAAATAGAATTCGCGGAGAGTGCACACGCAGTCAAAGTTTCAAAGAAAAAGAAGTGCCATTGCCTGGAATAGTCTACACACGATATTACTGTATTCATAAGGTGTATAACTTTATGAAGTAGGTATAGAGCATATGAGACAAGATATATGCACCAATATCTCAACATACGCTATGGAATCTCTGGAAAAGATTTTCCCTATCTTTTACGAGTTGTCGAGGAAAGGGGAAGAAGGGGAACTACAAGATATGGAGTCTAGTCGACCGTGTAGTAAAACGTGTGAATAATCTTCGACACGACAATTAAGATGAAAAGAGCTCTTGTCTACCTACAATCTACTCAACGAGCTGAATGGAAATAGTTCGCTAATGACTCCCCACTCTAATTATAATTATCATGTTAGCACTGCTTTTACGATGCACCGATTTCAGTTTCAGTCATCTCAAAAAACTTTTTCTTCCCAGTCCAATTTTAACTCTGCTGAATAATGCATGTCTATATCTCTTATGCTATTATTATTCATACTCCTATGTATGTACATAGCTTCTGTTATTATATTAACACTGACTGTAGGTTCGAGTGTTAGATTTTGAATGCAGTTACACTCTGTAGAGTGTGTCTATGTTCTCCATATAATACTGCTTCATGTCAAAATTTATATGAGCATTTAAACTGTTGTAGGTGTAATAGTAGCTGCAAGCGAAGAAACATGCACTCTTGTACCTACTTGGTTGGAGAAGGAAGTACAGCGAAAGCGCACTAGGTACTTGTTGTACTTTCACAACACGGAGATCTATAAGACTTGTGTTGTAGTTGTATAGAATTCGAGTTGGTTGAAACAATCTCATCCGCAGAACATTTTACAGCTTTACACACTTGTGCAATCAAATCTGTATGCATGCATGCACTTTTGGCATGCACCTTTTCTCATGAAAAACTTTTACTTTCATCCACACGTTTTACTTCTACTGCACTGTAGCACACATAATCTTCTAACCTAACCTTATCCACAATATCCAGCACAACACAAGATTTAATATCGGACCTTTGCTTTTTGCAAACTAACATTTCCATGCAACTGCACGTGTGGACACTATACTTCCTCCACAATTTTACACAGTTTCTTTTTGCAGCTTTACTTGCTTTACGTTGTACGTGGCAACAGACAACAGATATCATCCAAACCCTTGCACAAAGAAAAACTTATTGCTGCTCTTTCCGTTGTACTAGCGTAGGTAATGTTTGATTCTTGTAGATTGGATTACCTACATTTTTTTGCATGTTAGTATATTATGTGTTTCATTGTGAACGTTGTGTGAGCCAACAAGACATTACTTATTGTAATATTAATCAGCCTTAATATCATGAATGATTTGATTCTCAGGAGAGACAAATAATGGGTTTGACAGTGGCCAGTTGTCGCTATAAAATAACCATACTAACAATTCCCAAAATTACGACATACAGGCAATGCTACATTTCCCTGTTCATGTAACGAAAATGATAGCAATCATTGAATAATATTATATGTTTTCGTTTCTTAACTCTACTCGTTTCCTAATTGTTTACTTATTGTTAGTTTAGTTAGCTAAGTGCACCTTCCCTATGTATCTAAAATTCAAAGATGAACAAATGTGTGTTACAATGTTATAGTATTAAATGTTATAGATTTGATATATGTATTAAAATATGAATTTAGACCAAGAAGGATAGAATAACTATACAGTTATAATGGTATATTAATATGATTGTTTGTAGATTCAGGATAAAATAAATATTTTAAGATAAATGCTGGTCTAAGACGGATAAAGTAAAGACGTAATATATAGATGTGGTAAAAGCAAGGAAGTAATAGAGAAGCAAAGTTATGAATTCATGCATGACGTGACCTACTGCCCACGGCGCGACTACCAAAGCCGATTGTGTGAGGCGGTGAATAAACTGCTTAAAGTGTATTCCCTCTACTTCACAGACAGGAATAGAAAGCCGCTTTCACATTCTTAACAGCACAAACTCATTTTACCTTCCAAAAGTCTTTTCTCTGACTATGGCTATATAATGCTTAACATCCTTTCCAACCAGTCTGAAAGAGGAGCCTAAAGACGGAGGGGAGCTAAACAGAAATACTGCAGGTATTTTGTCAACGGCGTGTCCAGATTATCCTGCAGTTGGACAGTCATCCCCAACCGACATTTATCCAACCTTCCAGGGCTCTTCTCTTTATGTCCTTACTCTCTGGAGCTCAAGATATAATCAGTGCAAAATAACTCATCTTAAAATAGAGCTTATAAGAGATCAATCATTAATATAATTGCTACAGTACTCTATGCCATTTACGCAACTATCTAATGTTTATATTTTATCTACCTATACAGCAGAGACGTCAAAACCGAATCAAAACCGAACGGTTTTTTCGGTTTTGGTTCTTGATTTTTTGTGTAAATTCGGTTTCGGTTCTGTTTCTACTGATTTGGTTTGGTTTCGGTACCAAAAATTGGGGCTGATTCGTCCATAAACCCTTTGTAAAGCTATTGGAACTGCCTTTCTGTTACAAGTGCAGCGAGACCTTATTCACCACAATACAGTATTGGCGTAAATATTCAATTGACAAGTTTTATATCGTTTCTTTTTTCGGTTTCTATGATTTCGGTTTGGTTTGGTTCCAAAATACAGTGATTTCGATGTCTCTAGTTTACAGTAAATATGACTGTAAATGCAGAAGAATAGACTCAAAAAGCTCAATCAAGATATGGACTTTCTTCAGAGTTTCCCTATCGTTACTAACACAAGTCTTGATAAATCAAATGAGAAAACGCTGTCTTGTTAGTATCAATAAACTGCATGGGAGTGCTCGTGGCCATGCTCTATCTTGATTGAGATTCAAAGTGCTGTGAATAGAATAACTGCTCTAGAAATTAAAACAGGACAGGAAGGAAGAAAGAAATGTTGGAAGAAATTATTGTGTGGAAGATGTCTCTAAACCTTGATATGATCCATTTCATTACTATGTAAGGTAAACTAAGTAAGCCATGGTATTAAGCGATTAATGACTTGGAGTACCGCAAAAATTCAGCTCACACAAACATAATATTTTTGCTGATATTCCCATCTGTCAAGTAGCACATGCTCAGAATACCTGTCTATATAAAATATAATAATCTCTTGATATAGGAATTATTGCATCTGCAATTTTAGCCCTGTAAAAATATCCACTTCTCTAATGGCGCATAGCATGGATGTCCTCAGTTTCTTATGCGAATGAACTATTATTTAACTCCATGCAGACAAAGACAAGTTACATTTAGGTAGGTACCATTGAGTTCCTAAAATCATTTAGCTGTCATAGCCGAAAATACAGTTGGAAGTTAGGAATACAGGATATCAACCTTGTAAAGTAGGAGGTTTAATAAGAAGGAGTAATAAGATTCTTACGACATTGCTTAATGAAATAGTTCCTTCTCTATCTCCCACTGTGAAAACTATATTTGGATTCAAATTATTTGCCAAGTTGATGAATTTGCAATTATCCAAGTTATTTGATCTCTCATTAATAATTCAAAGTTTACAGAAAGTAATTTAGTTGGGTGTAAAATACGCAAGAACAGTTTAGCATTTGCCTTCTAATATATCAATATCAATACATAATGTAATGTAGGTGTGCCTATACCTATAAGTATAATAGATTACTTACATTAACATACAACACACAGAGCTGAGTGAAGTTGGGATATAAAATAATATATCACAATGCAATAATATATGGAAGAAGTATAATGTGCTATGGAGAAAGTAATTGTCAGTTGAGTTGCGTTGTCAGTGAATATTATTAAGTGTGTGTTGGAGGTATAGAAACACGTGGCAGTCGACATGACAGGACACGACACGACATTCAGGCCGTGGACTACACTATGCAAATTGCTAATGTGTCTGTAGTCTGTAGTCTGTGAGAGTTGAAATTGAGAAGGAAAGTTGAGCGTCAAAGGATGCTAATTCTAATGGAAGAAATGCTCGTGCAATGCAACTATTTCTGACTCTGACTGACTGGTTGGGTCGAGATTTGTAATAGTTGTAGAAAGTGAAAAGAAAGGAAGAGAGGTATGCGTTCATTATAGACATAAATTAAATCAGCGAGAAAAAAGGCGAAAATGAAAAAGGCGAGAAAGCAACTTGTCAATTGGCACTTATTGTTAGAACCCCTTGTCTTATAAGTTCAAATTATGTTAGAATTACAAAAGTGGGATTTTCTTTATCGTGACAGAGAATTGCGTCATTGTTTTTCTCCTGCACAGATTTAAAAGAAGCGTTCCTTGCAACTTGTACTCTCCCAACCTTCCTTTTATTCTGTCTCTGAAGTCTGCCCAGCATTCACCGAAAATCCTCGCCTCGGGTACCTTATTTGATTTGGTGGCTATCATAAAATGGTTTGGGGTGCAATTGGAGCTTAAGTCTGGGTAGAAAGTGAGATAAGGATGTAGCTGCCTTATGGGCACTGTGCACATCGTGAAATGAAACAAAATGAATGACGGCTGCCTGAGTGCTACACACGAGAAGGAGAAGAGTGGGCCAAATGACATTTCATTTTTAGCTTTTTCTCCGTTTTTTCACAAAATATCTGTGCTCCTTACTTCTTCCAACAGCACTCGCTCTTTCCTCCCGCGGACTCTCCTTTTCTGCCTGTCTGTGTCTGCCTTGTGTTTCTGCCAACGTTATTTGTACTGGGTCTATGTCTGTGTGGATTCCAAATGTGAAATGCTTCTCAAATGCGTTATGCCTACTGACACTGCTTTCTCCACTCCTTTCTCCGTCACTTTCTCCACTCCTTCCCCGTCACTTTCTCCAACTTTCTCTGGGTGAGATTTTTCCTTGATGCTTTCTCTCTATGCATTTACTTTCTCCAGTCCGTACGCTTTGCTTCCTTATTTAGTTTCAGTTTGGTTTCTTCAGTGTGAGTTACATAACATGCATTCAAGTCCAATACGTTTATAAAATGTGGGAGTGTGTGTTGTAGTGTGTGCTATCTCTGACTGCTTTGCTTTGGCTTAGTTTTGTGTGTGTGTGTGTGTGTCTGTTGGGAGCTAGATTCTCAGCAGACGTGCGGTGATCCATCTTGCAAATGTTTCAACATATTTCACTCTTTATTCTCTACCATATTGTTTTGGAGGTTGATGTGGATCTGAGTAAATGTATATATTCCAAATATCTTTCTACGTTGTTTTGTTGTGGCTTATGGTGTATGGCTCAGCTTACTTTCTTCCTCTTTTACTCTTACAACTTTCATCTCAGCTGTTCCAGCTTCAAATACGAGTTTACTCTTGTTTTTCTAGGTAAAAGTAGTAAGTAGGCATTCAACCATCGTATAATGCATTGACCTATAGTAGGTAGGTACCACAAGAATGCTTTCAGCCTTTACACGTGGACCTCGTCAGAACTATATTATACTTAACAGCTAAATATAATTTGTATATAAGTTGTAATAGCACTGATGAGACTAAAGGAGACTAGAAATGACTCATGCTCTTTATTAATATACATTTAATTTTGCTGCATTAAAAAAGATAAAATATGTGTATTTGTGATCGAATTAATATCGAAATAAAAAAAGTTGCAAATTCATCTGAAAAAATTGCATCAATATAGAGGGATAATACTTTATTTAATGCCTACATATTTTATATTAGTAGTTAAGAGATTTTGCACTAAAGATGTGTATGGATGTTAAAGCTTAAATGAAATTCATATTAAGAAGTCAAAGCACAGACGTTTTGGGTCAACCACGGTCGTAAAACTTGTCCTTCGCCTTTTTATTTTCTCGTTCGGATTTATTTGTTATCCGTGTGTGGTGTGCTTCTCGGAATGATTGTAGAAAAATGTCTGTTTAAAATAAAAGCGTAAATGCAGAGAGAAGCAATTTGATGAGATTGAGAGAGGTCACACACACACACAATGTACTGTGTAAGCAAAAGAAAGCCGTAATGGGGGATTTCGGTACTTTCTTCTTTGCTAGTAATAGGAATCAGTATTTGTATGTCGGGCGAACATTTTGGTGGTCACAGTGAGCCTGGGTTGGGCTTGGACGATGGAATAGGTTTATAGTGCATTCTCCTCATCCTCCCTTAGTCCCAGAGTATTCACTTCAGATGCATTAGGAGCGCTATCAAAGTTGATCTTCCCTGTATGTATTCTGTACACAGTTTTCTGAACTTAACCGCAGCTGCCCAAGCCAAGCAAGCCGATCGAATTCAGACTGAAAAATAATCCCGAAAACTCTAGAGGACTGATGCAAAGGAATCTCTGTCACATCAGATCAAACGCAGTTTGACTTCCTTGTCTACAAATAAGGAGAAAGACATTTCTCTCCATTTCCCATTTAACCATTTTATGGCTTCTTTTCAATCACAAAGAAACCTTATCAATCCACCCACAGATATTCCACACACAAAACAGATAGCAACAAATATATTATTTTGTAGGTACTTTAGCTCTAGTTCTCCTTCCCATTCATACACACAAACACACAGATATGGGTGAGGGATCTTCTGTCAATAACCGAAAGCTATTTATATCTATAAATACAACAACCAAACCAATTCCATAGAATACTTAATTTACTCCATGTCAAAGTCTCTTGTATTTTCTGCTTCTCTCCAATCAAATTTCAACCAATATTGCTTCATAAATACTGCTTCCAAAATATTAAAAATCAAGAATACAAAATGTAACTTGGATGTATTACACCTAAGGAGATTGAAAAATTCTTTACTCATATTACATGATTTCTAACGAAAATCATTATTACAGAATATTTTCAGCACGCACGTTTCAGCCCATACAATATATTCATTTTATTTTGTAATGTACATACACATTACACCATACAAATAACCATGCAAATATAATTAGTGTTTTTGAAGTCCTTTTCAAGATAGGCAAATTCCCATTTTGAGTGTGTCATAGCCATAAAGTATTCATTCACTTGTTTGATATGATTTCTATCTATCTTGCACTGTGTAGTAGAGTGTCTACTTAAATATTCTTTGAAATTTACGCACTCGCATTCTCAAAAAATTCTGAATGAATTTCTCTCAAGCCGGAGCTTTGAAATTCGATTTGATACGCCACCACCGTTTTGTATGAACGGAATGATTTATGACATAGAATTTTCGCATTAGGTGTGGTGCATAAATAGGTTCAAGAGTTCTTTCTACTAACACACAACAAACACCACATGCATTGTTGTGTGTTGAACTTTCAGCAGCACTGCTAGACAATATTTGTACACAAGTATGTACTTAAGTGCCTCATGCATGCTCATATTATGCTAATATGATGCTACAGCAGAGATGAAACACACATAATAAGGTATCATCTCATCTCTCGCACATACTAACTCCACTAATATAATAAACTATTACAAACAGTGTAGTAAAAGTAGTGTCAACACACTGTATAGCTATTTCATAATATCCAACATTATGATTGTACTATATTATTGTACTATACTGTGGGTTGTTGATTTTATTATTCTTTCGGGGGAAAGTGCCCCCTTGACCCCCCCCCCCTGGTTACGCCACTGCAACTAGATATTATACTACCATATTATGCTATAGCACTAGAAACCATACTACTGTACTAGATAACATACTACTAGTGTTAGAGGATCTGCACAACAGACGGACAGACACACAGACAGACATGGAATACCATTTCTATAAAGTAGTTGACACTACTTAATAATGTGTACACTAACGTGAGCAAAACTAAAAATGGACGGCCTACGATGAAAGAAGACAGACCAAGTAGAGATGAATTTATACACTCAAATATTCAACCTTCCTACGACAATATATAATTCACAATAGACAAAATAAATATATGCACAAAATAAGTCTACTATAAATGTGTACCTAGTCGTATAGAATGGAATAGCAAACTTAAGTACGATGGCTCCGGCGTGCTTAACACCTACCTATACTACACACTCACATGGTCTGTACACAACACTTCATATTCTCGAGCGTTATTACTAGAAGGACAGTGTAAAATGGTTGGGTTATTTACGTGTAGCGTGAAATAAAGATGTTGAGGAGACATGGTATGGTAGAGTCAATTCAATAGTATTGTTTTGGGTTGGCTGTGTGAAAGAATTACTCAGAGTTCAGCTGGGTACATAGTTCAGTTTATTGTTAGCTCAGCAGATGCATAAAAGATGCGCCTCTCGCTTTCGCTTTGTCCACAAACGGACGGCTAGTGTCTGTAGAGATGTGGAGGTATAAATACATTATGCATTATGTATTAGGATATATTGCTATGTATTATTATGCTATCATACTCCTCTAATAATAATACTGGCCCACACGTTCAGTTATTTCATTTCAGTGTGCCAGACTTCATATTTTATATTTCCTCATGCTCGCCAGACTCAAAGTTAGATCTGACGCTTGTAATTGCGATTTACGACTTTTTCTGAAACTTTCCTTAGCTTGGGCTTACATAATACAGCACACACATTTAGCCATGGTGAGTAATAACATTTTAATTTCTACGTGTAGCTATCTAAAAACATAACCTTATAAAAATAATAATTTTCTTTTGTAAAAACGAACGAGGTATCGATTTGCGATTTCTACTAGAAGAATAATTGGGGCCAACCAGCGCAGTTACTATTACTAATAATAAAATTTAGCGTTTTCAATATTTTCGGTTTGTTCATTTTTCATGTGCACAAATAGAGGAAATCTGTGTGAATGTATAGGAATCCGAGGAAATGAGATGAGCATCACCCACACAATGCACAGATATCGATATTGAAGGTATAAAACTGGCTATCTGTCCAACACGAGAGGAAAATCATTATTTCATCTTTGTATGGGACTACATGTCTGCCTGGATATACGCGATGAAATTAATGTGCGATCAAACGACAACTATAAGTTGCCGTGAGAGTAAAGCAAGTGTTTTATTGGTAATGTTGTACTTCCGAGGATAATTTCCTCATTTATCTTAATGTTAGCAGGGGGAGTGCTGCCTTGTCGACAAGTGTATTTTATGTCATGCCATTAATAATCTTATATCAAACACCAATGCGGCTAATAAGTTCCTATACTTATCATGGATATACCTAATCCCTTTATATAGACTAACACGAATTAGTTTTTAAGCCTTTCTATTTGTTAAATGCGAAATTTCATATTATTGAAATAGAAGGTACTTAGTACTTACAATTAGTACTTAAGGCGGACTTAACGGGTGAGAGTTGAGCGTTTAATAAGACCTGGTGACTGGCATACACAGATATGTAAGCAGGA